>JAODPA010124859.1:0-17581 GCA_025585075.1 Nepenthes mirabilis
TATTATCACATGTCATATTATAACATGAAGTATACCTATGGGTAATAATAATACACAAGGCCACACTATAGGAATGACATATAGACAACAAATCTACATATTTAAATAGTATAGTATAGCCCTAGTTTGCAAGATAAAGTGTACACCAATATTTATATATTTTACTTTGTTCAGTAAGGTTATCAACTATATTTGGTTTATTTGATCATATATTTCTTTGCATATTTTGATATCCATGTTTATCAATATGTCCCACATTTATTCATTGAGATTTTAGTTTAAATTACTCGATTACTTTTTCAGTTTAGTAGGCTTGGTCTTCTGGATATTTTAGACTAGTGGGTGTATATTGTAAGGCCATGCATTTTGATGGTCTTAGGCATAATCAAATTCGCAGGGCCTATAATGGTTGATTTATGGATGCAATATTATTGTGGTTGAGTAGATTTAAGAAATCAGAGGCCAAATTAGAGTAAATTTGATCATATCTTGGAATAATTATATTTATATGTATATTGTGAAATTTACTAATGAAGACTTTGCGCAATGTAGAGCTTTTGGATTTTGGGTTTAATTTTATATATTGTGATTAGGGTCATAACATTGACCCCATAGAATGAGTTTGTTTGTGCCACTAGGAGAATATTATAGATTCTGGTTTCATTGTGAGTGTGCTGGTCAGATGAGTTCCTTTGACAGCACAAGTATATGATTAGTCAAAATAGTATCTAGCGCATTTGAGCCATCTTGTAAGTTTACCTTTTTATTTAGTAGATTTTCAATTAACAACTAATAATCAAAAAGATTTTGCTCACTTCTCCCTTCATTAATATGATTGTATGTTCTTTTATTTTTATGCAGGCTTATATTTGTCTTGTTAACCATGTATGATTCATGGGTTGTGGAGTTCTCAATTATGGTTATGCATCCCTATGTGTATTGCATTTAAGGGTATATTTTTTTCATTATGTCATTGTTCAGCTACTCATCCCTTTATAAGTGTTTGTGAGCTCTAATCTCGGTTTTCTTATATGGTATAAGAGACTTACCCTTATCATTGACCAATAGTTAGTCCAAATGATCTCTAGCCAATTGTTATTTGTGATCGATTAAGCATCCAAAATAGTTGAAATACACCCACTGCCATAAAAAATATAGTGTTGACAAGGATGCCTTGTGATCCGAGGATGACTTTGTTGGGTTGAACTAGAATAGTTGTGATATAAATGCTTTCATTGTTGCTATCTCTTTCAAATAGGAGTTTATGTGGAATTTAAGCTAAGGATATTTGGGATATCCTCGAAACCATACATGAGGGTAGCAAATTAGTGAAGTTTTCCTTACAAAGTTGTCCTCAAAATTTTAAAAAATCAACATGAAAGAAGATGAACTATGTTGTGTCCAGTCCTGGTGGAGCCTAGAATTCGCAAGGCCCAATCCAGGAAACGGAAGCCCAAATCGACTATTCAGCCCAGAACTCCAAGCAACCTACGTGGCGGTCCAACACTCACAGCCAATCAACGCTTCTTGCAACCTATTAATACAGCTGTAGGCGGCAGACTCAAGGCAGCAATGCGAGCCTAAGAGAGGAAGGTCAACTCTGCTAGCTGAGGCTTACGTTGCTCCCTACACTTGACCAGCCAATCCTTATGCGAAAGGTAGACCAAGCGTGGCTAGCGATGCACGACGGTCTCCTCACCGCCACAAGGCGGCAACTAACATCACCGATTGCTGCCAGCAGGTTGACGGCCGGCAAATTCTTGCAATGAGAATTCTCGCGCCCAAAGCTCCACTCCCTGGAGCCTATAAATTATCTCTCCTACAGGAGAGAGGGGATCGATTCAAAATCTGAAATCTAAGCCTGGCATTGAGACATACACTTCCATAAGCTCTTGCTTTCAGACTTACGACCAGCTCTCATCTGCCACGGTCTTTCACAAGCTACCAAAGTTAGCCACCTATCGCGATGCATACAAGGAGCCAGGCCTCTCACAAATTGCTCATCGAGTTGAACTCTCACATTCATACACTCCCACCACACCCTCATCGTAGTTCCACACACCTTTAAGCGTGCATCCCCCCTTTCTGTTCATTGTGGAAAGATACTGATTTGAGTGTCAGAGTATTTTCGGTGAGAGAAACTCCGCTGACCTGTGACGGAGTGGATTTTTTTTAAACACTTCAAAATTCTCCCGTCAGAATTCGTCCGAAGTTAAGTCCCAAGATGAAATAATCAAGGGAGACGGTCCAGACTGGACTAACACACGAAGCGTACAAAATATAGACTTTTATGTACATTCACAATACATACACAGGATCATCCAATGCCATGTAATATTCACGGCTCCAACTCTTTTAACATTTCATTTCATTAAACCAAACTTCGTATAGAGATGTCATTCTAAAACTTGATTATAACCAAAAGTTAATGGCGGAAGCAAATCTATTCCAAAATGTATACAAATGGAAGTATAGTCATTCATTCATTCACAATTTGAGATAATTACATCAAAATCCTCAAAAATCTTCAACAAGTTTTCTGATTCCAAAATCCTTCCTTGCTAAGCTTTATCTATTCCTACTCGTTCGGTACCAATTTTACAATCTCATCTGGACAAAAAAAAATTATAACAGAATGAGCCGAAACTCAGCAATGCACCAAAATCATACAATATAAATCATAAATGCGATAACACAAAGTCATAGAAAATACCGAAGTTCATGATCAATACTGATTCCGAAGTTCTTAATTCGACGCCATTTTTCGAAGTTCACAGTTCAATGCAAATTTCTAGAGTACAAACTTCTATATTTTAATGTCAATTTTTTCGAAGTACAAAGTCTAGCGTCAAAATCCGAAGTTCACAATGCAATATCAATTTTCGAAGTTCATGTACAGGGTCAAATTTTCAAAGTCCATAATGCCATGTTATTTTCATTGGACTTTCCGTTTTTAATTCCATCATTCAAAGGGACCTAGGCTAGTAGACCCTACTAGCCAAGTGGGAGAATAATCGAGGATAAATTGTGTTCATTCTACATAATCAAAGGCCCAAGTTCCAAAAGTCATATCCATTTCCTCCCTGTACAATGCCTCGAGGACGGCGATCATATCATATCATTTTCTCTCTATACAACGCCCAGAGGACGGCGATCCACATATCACTCTATGAACGGAGTTATCCCTAATTAACGCCATAACATTCTAAAGCATGTCAGAGAACCTTATGTGACTGATCACAGTTCTAGGACTGGTGCATTTATTCAAAGTTTAAACAAAATCCATCATATTTCTAGGCTGATTCAAAGTTTACATATTTCCATGCTTCGGACAGATTCAAAGGCCTTCATATTTTTTTTAACATTCCAATTTTCGTATAGGATTTCTATGCAAGGCAATTCGGTCATGAAATGAATAGAAGCATGGGTCAACAAATAAAAATCAAAGTCAAGAGTTATTTTCATGCAAAGCAATTCCAATTGTAACTTGAACAATAAAGCATGTGCTAAAACATGAAATCAGAGTCAGGAATTACAGATTCACAAAATATAATGCTTAGTTCAGAATCATAAAATTCATGCATGTTTCGTAATGAAACTCAGGAAATGGGAATTAGAACATAACTATCAAAGCAATGACATAGAAAACAATTTTCAAAGTACTCTTGCATTAAAAATTTCTTAAAATCTGAACTTTAAAACGGAGAGTATACTTGCTTGATTTCCAAACTCTCCACTCCAACTGGCCTAAGGCTCTCTCTTCCTCTTCGCCGCTTATTTTTTCTTTCTTTCACAGATTTTTAACTCTTTTTTCAGACTAGGAGCTCAGTCTTTATAGAGGATGGGTTAGGTGGGAGTTGGTGGCATAAGTCACCCTCTTGTACTTTCTTTTTCTAGAAGGTCAGCGAGGTATATAGAAGTAGTTTACTTACCCTGAGTAGGTGAAAATAGTCAACGAGGTAGGTAAATCTACTCTGATTATTAGCAAATTTTAGGTAAAGTATTTTACTCCTGCAAATTCACTTCTAGCTCTCAACGCTATACACTCTGTCTTTATTTCATCAACTCCGGTCTCCATCAACTCACTTCCAACTTCATTTATATCAACTTCTAGTCCAGCCACCATCAATTCCTCATTCCACTTCAGCCCTCTTCATTCTTTTACTCCAGTTTCATCATCCTACATTAACTCGATCTAATCCGGCCACCCTACTTCCTCATGCTTCGACCACCATTTCATCATCAACCCAACACCAACTTCGGCTTTCTTCATTTATCATCTCCTTCTCCTTAAACCACTTTGGCCTTCCAACATACACCATCAAATCTGGCCCTTTAACTTAACATTCACTTTGGCCAACCACACCATTTCTACTTCGGCCTCTACCTTCACCTCCACTTCATGCTCCGGCCACCATTCCCTCATCAAGTCTAGCCTCATATTCATTTTCACTCCGGCCACCATCCTCATCAACATTTCCGGCTTCATCATACACACAAGGCACTCCA
The DNA here is from genome assembly GCA_025585075.1 of Nepenthes mirabilis. Taxonomy (NCBI): domain Eukaryota; kingdom Viridiplantae; phylum Streptophyta; class Magnoliopsida; order Caryophyllales; family Nepenthaceae; genus Nepenthes; species Nepenthes mirabilis. The sequence continues at coordinate 4,510 of JAODPA010124859.1, forward strand.
GCCTCTTACACACACAAGGCACTCCAGCCTCTTACACACAAAGCATTATAGCCTCACCAACACACAAGCCACTCCGGCCTTCAAGGCCACTTCGCCCTTTTCAAATTTACTAGGCCACTTTGGCCTTTATAAGATCCCAAGGCCGCTCTGGCCTCCATTCTATCATCCACTTCGGCTTCTATTTTCTTTAATATTAATCCGGACTCAACAAGTTCGGTCACCTTCACTCCATCATTCTCTATTTATTATGTTTTTGGGATTGGGATCTCACACGATATCTGATCTCTTATTTGTTAGTTGTATTATATAGGTTTCAGATTAACAGCGACGGAGATCAGACCCGCTCGTGATCACCTCCGGACGACTAGGAATCCGAAGGCTCCTTAATCCGTATGACAAATAGAGACCCGAGATGCAACATTAGCACCGTCTGTGGGAATGCGATGAAAAGTCTAGCATCTCCTTCCGACATTCACTCCTTTATGACAAGATGGTCAATACTAGGGCGCAAGCCAGTGCCCCAGCAATAGATGCAGTTGTTCATGGCGTGACCCCTTGGTGGGTAGCCATGCTGACATTTGTCCGCAGCCTGACATTCATCGCCTAGCCATTGATATGGGTGACATGTGGCTGATGATTCAGGCCCTCTGCAACTGGATGGGCACACCGTGGATGAGTGCTTCTCCGCCAGCATCTTAGGCATCATCCACTAGGTGGGGAAGGCGTCGCGCCAGAGCCCTGAGGTGCAGATCAGATTAGCCTGACGACACCGAGGCCAAGGTAGCCTCCGGCAGCAACGCCCAGTCTACGACTGAAAGCCACCCTAACCAGGACAAGAGGGAGGAGAGCCCAAAGCAACGTAACCCCAGTAACTTCTGCAGCGATGGGAGGCAGACAGCCACGAACTCATACAGCACACGATCGCCCCACGCCGAAAGCTGCTGCAACTGGCAAGCTCAGCAACACCAGCAAGGTCACACGAAGCTCCGCGATGTCATCAATACATGGAAAAGTGAGTTTGATCCATTGATGGAGGAAAAGGTGAAGGTGCTCTGTGATATCTTATATAAGGAGAGGCCCGTGCGGTCTTCCGCTGACTTGCGAAGGGTAATGCTCTGGGATATCTTATATAAGGAGAGGCCCGTGCGGTCTTCCGCTAACCTGCGAAGGTTACCCTTCACCATGGATCTCTGGACCCTGCCACTCTCCCACAAGTTCACAACACTGGATAGGTACGACGGGAGTAAGGATCCGACGGACTACCTCAACTACTTCCGCACTCACTTGTCCCTCCGGGGAGCGAGCAAAGCTGTGATGTGCCAGTGCTTCCCCATTACCCTCAGGAGGGACGTACTGTTTTGGTTCCATGGCCTTCCACCAAACTCTATCCACTCCTTCGACAAGCTCGCATATTATTTCTTGAGCCAGTTCGCCTGTCGTCGGAGGGAAGAGAAGCAGCCATGGCACCTGATCCGCCTCTGTCAGAGGACAGACAAAAGCTTGAAGCGATTCCTCAACCACTTCATCACCAAGGAGCCCGGATCTCTCAGCTCTCTGACGAGTTGAAACTCAATACCTTCATTGCTACGTTGGCAGTAGGGAACTTCTTCAAACACCTGTCATATCAGTGCTCTCAGTCATTCCGAAAAATAGCGGCCATCGCCCGAGCCTACATATCGGTGGTGGAAGCCAATGAGGCAAAGTATGCCGAATGCACGGACTATCATCTGGAAGGGCCCAAGCCAGCAGCCAAAAAGAAGAGGAACGGCAACAGGAGCCGCTTCGAGGAACCCTGCAAGCAGCCACGGCCTTCGCCAGGACCTAGGAAGGAGTATGGGCCAACATCCCTAACTCCCCGAAATGATACCCGTGCGAACATTCTAATAGAGATCCAGGATGAAAAGTTCATCAAGTGGCCGAAAGCACCGAAGGGTCCGAGCGGTGGTGACAAGATGAAATACTGTCAGTATCACCGCTGCCTGAGATATTCTACAGAGAACTGTCAGACCCTGCAGCAGGAGATAGAGGATTTGATCCGTCACGAACACCTCAAACTGTTCGTAAAGGGCCCGGGGTAGGCCCCTGCAGCCTCAGAAGGTGGGGCGAGCGAGCCTCCGAGGAACCGTACGGCCGCTGCCGTAATCAGTATGATCTCAACCACGCTAGCTAAGAGCAGCAGGCAAGCGTAGCCCGAGCAGACTTCCAGCAGCAAGAGAGCGAAGATAGGGGATAGGAGTGATGTCGTTATCTTTAGTAGCGATGATTTGACTCGTGTAACCTTCTCTCATTCTGATCCCCTTGTCGTATCTGCCATCATCTCAGATGGTACGGTTGATTACCAATTGAAACGAGTCTTTGTTGATAATGGAAACTCTCAGAATTTGCTATATCTTGCTGCTTTCTTTAAACTTGGATGGAGACGAAGCCAGTGAAAGCAGCCGATGGCCTACTATACGGTCTGGACAATGAACTTGTACCTGTGCAGGAAATAGTCCAACTGGAGATCACGATGGAAACTTACCCGCATATTGCAACGCGAGAGCTGACATTCCTTGTTGTTGATCTACCTTCCGTTTACAACGCCATCTTGGGTAGACCATTCCTCACGGCCTTCGGGGCTGTTACTTCGATTCCTCACCTTAAGTTAAAGTTTCCAACCCCATACGGCGTAGAAGAGGTGCTCGGTGATCAGGTGATGGGGCGGACGTGCTACTTATCCCAAGTCACTCCAACGGTGCCAGACTGCATGGATGGAGACTTAGATCTCCGCAATAAAACCTCACTGCAATAAGCCCAATCAGGACAAGCAACCGAAGTGATCCCTCTGAACTCTGCTAAGCCAGAGAAGTGCGTGCACATTGGCAGCTCTCTCACTGCAACCAACCAAGATCGGCTAATTAGCTTTCTCTTGAAGAACTACGGCGTGTTCGCGTGGGTCCCTGTCGACATGCCCGAGATACCAACCGAAGTAATGGTCCACAAATTGAGCCTCGATCTCAGTCCCAAGCCCGTCAGGAAAAAGCACAAGAGTCACTCCGCCAAGAAACTAATAGCCATCAGGGAGGAGGTGAAGAGACTGCTGGATGCTAGATCTATTAGAGAGGTCAAATATTCAGACTGACTATCCAATGTCGTGCTTGTAAAGAAAAGCAATGGTAAGTGACGAATGTGCGTGGACTTCACCGACATAAATAAGGTATGTCCCAAAGACAGCTTTTCGCTCCATCGGATCGATCAATTGGTGGACTCCACATCAGGCACAAGCTCCTGAGTTTCATGGATGCCTACTTAGGCTATAACCAGATTAGGATGGACCCAGACGATGAAGAACACACCTCCTTCATGACTAACTAGGGAATGTATTACTATAAGGTAATACCCTTCGGCCTTAAAAATGTCGAGGCAACCTACCAGCGCTTTGTGAACAAGATGTTTGAGGGCCAGATCGGGAGGAACGTGAAGGTGTATGTTGACGACATGCTCGTGAAGAGCATACTAGCTGACGACCATGTTCGCAACCTAAAGGAGACTTTCCAGGTTCTCTGAGCTCACAAGATGAAGCTCAACCTGGCCAAATGTGCGTTTGGGGTGACCTCTAGAAAGTTCGTGGGCTTTATTGTGTCCCAACGCGGTATAGAAGCAAACCCGGAGAAGATCAAAGTAAACCTTGACACGAACCCTCCACGGACCGTGAAGGAAGTACAAAAGCTCATAGGATGGCTGGCAACCCTATCGCGGTTCATAGCTAAATCCATGGAGAAGTACTTGCCCTTCTTCAAAGTGCTGAGAGGGACAAAATCGTCTTAATTCCAGTAGACAGATGAGTGTGAAGAGGCATTCAAAGAGCTAAAGGTGTATCTTGTCAGCCCATCTCTTCTGAGTACACCATCCACGGGCGAGAACCTACACCTCTACCTGGCCACGTCGGACAAGGCACTCAGCTTAGTGCTCGTCAGAGCACAAGGGAACGCAGCGACTAGTGTACTACGTGAGTAGGGTATTGACGGACGTGGAGACTCGCTACCTGCATGCGGAGAGGATTGCGCTGACCCTCATCTATTCAACGTGGAAGTTAAGGCCCTACTTTCAAGCGCACCGGATCGTCGTTCCAATGGATCAACCCTTGAAGTCGATCCTACAGAAGCCGGAGACCTCTGGGCGGCTGGTCAAGTGGGCTATAGAGTTGGGAGAGTTCGACATGTAGTTTTAGCCGCGATTGGCTCTTAATGGCCAGGCACTGCTGACTTCATCGTCGAGGCGACGACCCTAGCTCTAGATGACCCCCGTAGCCCAAAGAGCTTAGACATGTCGGACGTTCCATCGTGGATCTTGAATGTAGACGAATCAACCACCCAAACAAGCAGTGGAGCTGGAGTCGTACTTAGAACTCCAGACGGGACAGAGATCAAGTATTCTGTTACGCTGACCTTCCCTGCCACTAATAACATAGCAGAATACAAAACCCTTCTTGCAAAACTTCATCTAGCAAAGGAGTACTCCTAATAATTTGACGCCGGTCAATATTATGACACCGGTCAACATTTTGATTTCCATTAGTTCCAGTCTTCCAGTGGTGTAAGGCCACTCCGGTTCAAGTCGAACTCAAAACACTTCGGTTTTTAAGTAGCGATATTTTACTTTGATTTTAAACTTCTTTGATTTCGGGATCTCACAATTCTCTCCTACTTAAAGAAATTTCGTCCCTGAAATTTAAATGAAGTTACATACCTTAATCAAACAAGTGGGGATACTTGCTCCAAATTTCTTCTTCTCGCTCCCAGGTAACTTCCTCAAGTAAATGATTTCTCCATAACACTTTCACCAGAGGAACCGTCTTTGTACGCAGCCTTTACTCTTTCCAGTCGAGAATTTATAGTGGCTCATCGACGTAGGATAAATCCTTATTGATTTCCAAGGGTTCGAATTCAATTATGTGTGTAGGATCATAAACATACTTCCAAAGTATGGATACATGGAACACGTCATGTACTTCGGTCAGACTTGACAGTAGTGCTAGTCTGTAAGCTACTTCTCCAATCCTTTCTAAAACCTCGAAAGGGCCAATAAATCGTGGCTTGAGTTTACCCTTCACTCTAAACCGCAAGTTCCCTTGGATGGTGAGACTTTCAAAAAAATAAAATCTCCTATCTCAAAGCTCAATTCTGTCATACTTCTATCCGCATAGCTTTTCTGTCTGCTTTGAGTGATCCTCAAATTACTATGGATTAGTTCTATTTTCTCAGTCGTTTTCTTTACGATTTTTGGGCACAAAATCCTTCTATCTTCGATTTCTTCCTAGTGAATCGGCGACCTACATTTTCTTTCATATAGAACCTCAAAAGGTGCCATGCCGATACTAGCTTAATAACTATTATTATAAGTAAATTCTGCCAGTGTAAGATAAGTATCCCAAGTGCCTTTTATTTCTAATACAGAAGCCCTCAACATATCCTCAAGAATCTAGATAGTCCGTTTAGACTGGCCATCCGTCTGAGGGTGATAAGCAGTACTAAATTTCAATTCAATCTCCAATTCTTTATGCAAACTTTTCTAAAACCTTGAGACAAAATGAAGATCCCTATCAGATACAATGGAGGCAGGAACCCCATGTAGTCTCACGACCTCGTTCACATATAGTTGAGCCAGCTTATCACGCAAATAGGTAGTCCTGATTATCAAGAAGTGGGTTGACTTTGTCAGTGAGTCAACTATAACCCAAACGGCATCGTGATTTCTAGGAGTCCTAGGCAGATCTGATACAAAATCCATAGCAATATCTTCCCATTTTCAACTCGGGATCGGCATTGGCTATAACAACCCGGAAGGTTTTCTCCTTTCCGCCTTCAATTGCTGACACACGAGGCATTTTTTCACATAGGCCATGACGTCCCTCTTCTTGTTCCTCTACTAGAAAGTTTTCTCCAAGTCTTGGAATATTTTTTTGTTCTAAGGTGGATGGTATATCTAGACCGATGGGCTTCCTTTAGAATCTTTTTCTTTAATTTCTTATCGTCTGGTACACATAATCGGTCTCTAAATCTCAATACCCTGTCCGTTTGGATACTGAATTCAACTTGGGACTCCTTACTCAAGTCACTTACAATTTCTGCAAGAAACAGATCATTAACTTACTTTTTTCTAACTTCACTAATAATCTCATGTTAGATTTGAAGATAAAACAGGAGCATCCTATTGTGCTTAGTATATCGCCGGACATCACATTGCTTCAGATAGTCTAATAATTCCATTTGCTTGATTTGCAATCGAGCCACAATTTCTGAGCGTCAACTTAATGCATCCGCAACCACATTAGCCTTTTCAAACTTATACTGTATCTCATAGTCGTAATCATTTAAGAAATTAAGCCACCTCCTTTGTCTCATGTTAAGTTTCTTTTGGAAAAACAGATACTTGAGGCTTTTATGATCAGAATACACAAGAAATTTTTTGTCATACAGGTAATGCCTCTAGATTTTCAAAACAAACGCCACAATAGTTAGCTCTAAATCATGGGTAGGATAGCTCTTTTCATACACCTTCAGTTGTCTAGACTCGTAAGATACCACTCTAAATTACTGGTCTGCGCAGTGACTTAGAATTCATGGTCAATCAAATCTAAGAAGCCTTCGAGGCATCAAACCCTCAACTTACAAAGTACCTGGTGAGGGCAAAAGCCCAGATCCAAGCGTTCGAACGTTTCAAGATTGAACACGTACCCAGAATCGAAAGCTAAAAAATTGACCAGCTAGCTAGGGACGCAATTGCAGGATCTCTGGAGCAGTATGCCAAGGGCTCGTGGGAAATTCTGACCGCACCTAGTGTGGATAGTTTGGGCTAGGAAATACTGCAGGTTAACAAAGGCGACAATTAGATGACCCCATACCATAGGTATCTTACAGATGGAACATTGCCTACAAACGTCGACGAGGCCAAGCGGATCAAGAAGACAGTAGGCTGGTATGCAATCCTCAATGGTAGGCTATACCGGCGGGGGTATTCCAGTCCCTACCTAAAATGCCTAACCCCTAAGAAAGCTGAGTATGCACTGAGCGAAGTCCACCTCAGCGTATGCGGCTTGCACATCAGAGGAAAAAACCTCGCATTCAAGATCATGCGGCAATGTCTTTTTAAGACCCAATGAAGCGAGATGCCCTGGAATTCGTGAAAAAGTGCGAAAGCTGCCAGGTTCATTGGACCATGGCTCATTAGCCTTGCACAGAGCTGCATAGTCTTCAATCTCCATGGCCGTTCGCCCAGTAAAAGCTTGATATCCTTGGACCGCTACCTCTGGCCTCTGGACAAAGAAAGTTCCTCATTGTCGGCATTAACTACTTCACCAAGTGGGTAGAAGCAATCCCTCTGCCATTTTGGAATTTTTGAGGTCACAATGATTGACAACGGAACCTAATTTACTGATAAACAGTTCACCAAGTACTGTGCAAGCATGCGCATCAGACTGGTTCATACGTCTATGGCATACCCTCAGGCAAACAGATAGGTTGAAGTCACCAACCGCACGCTACTACACGGACTGAAGACCAAGCTGGAAGACGCAGGGGGCTCCCGGGTCGATGAGTTGCCCTCCATGCTTTGGTTATATCGAACACTCCCGCGGGAATTGACGAGGGAGACGCTCTTCAACCTTTGCTATAGAGTTGAAGCGGTCGTCCCCGTCGAAGTGAGATTTCCCTGCCTGCGGGTCGAATGCTTCGATCTGGCCATCAACTCCCGAAGACTCAGGGAATGCCTTGACCTGCTTCCAAAAGTTTGTGACACGGCCCGCCTGAGGACTGCAGCTTAGTAACAGCGTATCGTACGGTACTACAACCAGCGGGTGAAGGCATGCCCGCTTGAGGATGGAGACCTGGTCCTCCAAAGTGTAGAGGCTGCGAGAAAGACCGCAAGTAGGAATAAACTCTCCCCAGATTGGAAGGGCCCATTTCTCGTCTCAGCAATCCTCCAGAATGGAGCGTATAATCTATGCACCCAAGACGGCAAGTTGGTCCTGCAGACCTAGAACACCCCTAACCTCAGGAAATATTATCAGTAGAATAGCAACTGCCCAGGTAAAGCATACACGCACACCATGAGGAATGCTTGTACATGTATCGTATTTTCATTTAATAGAATTGATCATATTTATTATCTTGTGTGTTCATTCATATGAGTGTTTGCATGCATGACATTCTTAAAAGCGAAACGACCTAGACCGCCCCTAATTCGGGAGGATTTTTATCCGTCCATAGAGCAAAACCTTGGCCCCATGCCAAGCGGCCCGAAAGCAGCTACCTTAGAATTTTGACTCCGTGTCGAAAGGCCCTCAGTGTCTCTTCAATCCTTTGGTCCATGCCAAGCGGCCCGAAAGCGGCCACCGTAAAATTTTGATCCTGCATCGAAGGGCCCTAAGCGGCCCTCCAATCCTTGGTTCCATACCAGGCAACCCGTGCAGTCAAGACATTAGGCCTGGGGGCTTTTGAAGTCCCCAACGTATGGCCACTAAAACCTTAGGGGTAAGAATTGTAGGCGTGCAGCGACCTTCTCTCGAAAAAGAGAGCACCCTCATTCTACGATGGTCATGGGCTAGGATGGTGCAAATGAGAGCAACAACGCCTTGAGCGGGGCCCAGCACCTGATATAGGTATCGTGTACGAAAAGGCCTTAAACCCAGAGTCCGGCTGCTATGACCTAAAAACTCAGGTGGCCCTTAGTGCGGTTCCACGGGACTTGCACGACGTCTACTATACTAGACTGAGCTTCCCACTAAACGCGCAAGATGCGATGACATCCTTTAACGAAGGATAAGTACAGCGCAAGAAGGCGCCGGATTGGAGCATCGATGACAATAGCTTTACTAGCTTAGCCGTTAAAACACGAGTTATGATTTCAAAAATTACATAATAAACACTAAATTTAAGAAAGAATGCATCTCTTCATTCATGGAGCACATACAAGGCGTCGTCAAATGGGAAAAAGAAAAGAAGCTGTGTGCAAACAAAGCTATTCCTATGGGTCTGATCGGCCCGTCACCTTAAAAAAGTTTCTCAAACGAGACCTGTCGCAGACCCTAGAGTTTCCTGCATGGAAGACGGCCTCTGAGACATCTAGAACTACGAGGAGGCGATCTTGCCACATAGGCAAATGCCATCCCAGTACCTGCGCTCTAGTACAAGGGCCACATCCTCCAAAGTGAGCCGCCCCCTCAGGTCTTTAGAGAGGCGGGAGTTGTCCTCCAGAGCAGTGGCCATTCTCTTCAGCTGCTCAATCTCCCGCCTCAGAAGCACGATTTCCTACGCCCGCTACCCACTTTCCTCCTTCAGATGCATTTTTCTTCCTTCAGCTGTCCGATCTCTCCCCTTAGTTGCTCGTTTTCCTCCAAGGGGGCAGCGATCTCAACTCCCGCATGCTGAGTTGTCTCGTGCTTGGACTCTTCCTTGACATGGTGGAGGTATCCACGCAGTTTAGCAATCAGTGCGTCGAAAGAGTTGACCTCCCTAGGGACCTGCAAGGGAAACGGAAGATTAGAAATTCTCAAAGTTCCAGTCAGCAGACGAACCTTCAATTCTGGACGATCACACCTGAACGAAGGATGCATCCGGGCAACAGGCTTCATCTTCTGAAGCAAGCAAACCTGGAGGCTCTGCGCGTTCAGCTGCGACCTTCACAGAGCTGGGAAGTTCTGGAGCCATAGGTGATGAGGGAACGCTCAGGGCTCCGCTCCTGAGCCATCCCAGCCGTGATAGTCTCCGAGGTTAGATCAGCGCCAGGCAGATTAGCATCCTGTTCAGCTTTAGCCTCCACCCCCATGGCTGCACTCTCTTGGACGCACAACTCCAAGAGTAGCCTAGCAGGTGACCCAACAGGCTCTGAATTCCCTGCCAAGACTGGCACTGGCTCCAAAGTGCCAACCACCTTGAACTTCTCAGGATCCGACATGCCGACCTCCACGGTTGGCGCGCCCTTAGCAGCCGTCTCTTGCAGCTCTAGATCGACGAAGGGACCCGTAGGGGACCCTTCCCTGAAGTGCAACTCCACCATAGGGACGTTGTACTCAACCAGCACCACGGCAGGAATCGGTGAATGTTGGGTCACACCCTCCCATGGCTCGACGTCCAGCGTTTGCCCTAGAACGAGGCTCATAGCCCACACGGTTGGTCCCATAGCCAGCCTTTGTGACCTCCGCATGAAGGTACCTCCAACTTCCCTCAATCATTTTAGAGGAGCTCAACTTCTTCATCTGAGGACGTCTCCAGCAGTGAGTAGCTTTCCTCAGCCTTTTTCCCCTGAAGGCTCAAGAAGTACAACGGCCCCAGACTGTTTCTTCTTGGGGCCAGTTATGGCCCAGCCAGACTCAGGACCCCACTTGGCGGCAGTGAAAGCATGGGACGTCAAATAATAGCCCTGGATGGAGAATGTCTTCATCTGAGATCTAATGGCGGTGACCAGCTCCGATGCTTCATTGACCTCCACTGTAGACACATCTCCATGATGGAGCTGCGGGATTGGACCCCACTCATAAGAGAGCTCCGAATCAGAAGGCTCCTAAAGGAAGAAGAAGTGATTCTTCCAGTTTTTCACCGAGTCTGGGTTTGTCCCTCGAAAGTGAAAGCCAAGTCGAGGGGACATAGAGATCTAATCCTCCGACCCAGTGAAGCAAAATATCACCTTTACCGCTTTCGCATCGAATGCATCGATATGAAGGCAGGCGAAGATGCACAACGAGACCAAGTAGCGGATGGCATTAGGGTGAACCCTCGTAACTGGAACACCCAATGCCTCAACAAGCGTGTACAGGTTGCATGGCATGGGGTAGCTGAGCCCCCTTTTCAGATGGTGCTCATAAACTATAATGAAGCCCTCTGGAGGGACGTTGGCCCTACCATCCAGGCTAGTAGCATGATATGCCATGTCCCAGGGAATCCCGCAATCCACCATTAAAGCGGCGATGACACTAGTAGTCAGAACAAACCCAGTGTTGCCAACCCTGTGTCGAACTATTCGGGAGACGCGGGAGGAGGAAGGAGAATCTTTCTTCGCCATCTTTTTCTCAAGGAAGCATTATGGACACGCAGTGCAAGGAAGCGTGAAGAATAGAATAGGGTGTCGATACCCGGGAAACTCAATCGGCATTTCACTTGATGGCCAAGCCATGTGCCTGTTCAACAAAAACGCCTTGAATTCTGAATGGCAACCAATCATGGCTCGTGCCAGATCACAATCACTTTAGCCACCTGCCAAATCTCAGTTATCATGCCAGCATTAAATGCTGATTTCGATCATCAGGACTAGCTACGGCAAGGCTTCCAAGACACGCTTCCAGAAGGACAAATTAATCATTCCAATACGATGGGCAGTAATGAATAAACCGCACGGTTAAGTAAAAAGTTTAAATATGTGATAAACTAATAAATTTTTTTACAACAGGAGGCAGTCAACGGCCACAGATTACAACTAGTTGCCCTCACTAGGCCCTGGAGGATCCGGAGTAGTGAACTCTGTCGGGTGCTCGCAACTCCGGATGCCTAAGTTTTGAGAGACCAGGACGCCGATGCAAAAGTGTGGCTCCGCTAGCCTGGTTAGCCTCCTGCTAAGACGGATACTGTCTTGGAACCTCCTTTCCAGTGCAGGAGCCACCACCTCCAGCCTGAACCTTGATCTCAACTCGGCCTCCAACTGCGCATGTTCCTCTCTAGAGTGCACCCGGAATCACTTGAACTCCTCCTAAAGAGATGAAATGCGGTCTCGAGCCTGCATATTGGCGCCAGCAAGCCTAGACACCCTCGCTTCCAACTCCGCCCATGCCCCTCAAAGTGCACGGTGCGAGCCCTCGTCTGCTCAATCTCCCCGACCGCAACCTGCACATTGGCTTCGAAGTCTTCAACAATACGGACTACCTGTTGGAACACGGGATCCACCCTCCTAGGCCTGTAGCACCTCGAGAAAGTGAATGCCCCATCCATCTCGAAGCCCAGTGGCACCCTCGACAATCTCATCGGCCCAACAACAGAGGCCTCTGAACCACAACCTTCTACCGAAGAAGCACTAGGTACAACATCGTTGCGGATCTGTGAGGCATGTATATCCCTCGTGGACCCACCAGGCGATGACTCAGATTCTGATAAGGAAAACGATCATTCCATCAGGATTGAAAAAGAGCAAGGACAGCTCACGTTTCATGCTCTCGAAGTTGTTAAAGGGTATGAACTCCTTGGAGGGAATTTAGGCGTTTAATTAGCCAGAGGTCTCCCAGTGAAACGACGTCGCCCCTAGAAAAGTGCTTCGAGGGGGAACCAACTGACTCCCCCCACGTGGCAGATCCCTAAAGCATCACGCCTTTTCAAGACGAGTCATCATGACGTGACGCCCCATGATCTCCCCCACAATTAATGCATCAGACTATCCAATGGATGTGACATCTACCAGCAGCGTTCGAACTCCCAAGGCAACAGACGTCAGTGATATTTTCTCGCTATGTCCTCCTGTCGACAGTTTGAATTAGGACTCAAGGGATGACGACGGCAAAATAGACCACAAGTCATTGGGAATGCTTAAGCGCACGAATTAGTGCCTAACGCAACAAAAGGTGCAAATTGCCCCTGAAGTGCAACCCAAAAGGCAATAAATAAAAGAAGATGCATGCAACAAGGCAGAAGAATAAAGGCAAAGATTACAGCTTTTATTAATCAAAGCTTTCCTTACAAAGTATAGAGCTGGCGACAGAGAAGGTACAAGAAAGAGAAAGATACAATACGAAGCATAAAGCCCGGAGTAGCAGCACCAGATGCTTGGAGCTTTATCAGAGAACGAGATCTACATTAGATATCTTTGACTTTGTCACCGGAACTCTAATTCGCCCAAGCATCAGAGCCGCAAGTACTGGCCCGACCCTAAAGATTCATCCGATGTTAATCGCAGCAGCAAAACCAGCACCCGTAGCAGCAATGTAATATTCTAGATCCCATTTAAATTATATTAATATTTATTGTGATGTTGGATATTTTTAGACGTGCTAAAAATAAATAAAAATATTATAAAATTTTTAAAAATGATCAAAATTACTGAGTAACGTTCGAGG
>JAODPA010124870.1:0-17580 GCA_025585075.1 Nepenthes mirabilis
TGTTGAGATAAGATAAGATATTTCAGCTCATTCTGGTTTAAAATTAAGTCGGGAGAACAATCAATGAATTGAGCTTTGGGTATTAAAGAAAGTAATCAAGGTTCTTGATTGTCTAGATAAAGTTCAGCTAGTTAAGGTAAGGCAAGGCTAATAATGGGTTACTTGGTGTCACGCCTCATCTCTTAGGATTTTATTTTGGTAAATAAATTTTATTGAAATAAAGAAAAATTACAAAAGAAAACTATATTCTAACACAAAGTGTTTGCCAACTTGAGTGCTGAACATATTGGCTAGGGCATCCCCTAAGACGTGATACAAAAGAAGCAAAAAAGCTAAAAACAGTCTGAAGACCAAATTCATCATTGATATACAACACCTATTAATTTAAGCACAACCTACCAACAAACTCAAGAACACGGAGAGCTCACCCTCCACCTTACCTAGGCAGGGCAGATTAGCCCAATAAAAAAATCTTTAACTCTAAATCTGCCCCAGCGGACAAATCCACCAAAGCCATTGTAAAGATGCCTGGCAATTCTCCAAGGCTGTGTTAGCTGTTTCGGCCAGTGAATGCGTTGACCGGCCTAAATGCGTCCTCTTTTTTTCACCAGCCTACCATTGGAAACCAAGTTTGCCAGTCAACTAGTTGACTGGTCAAAATCCAAATTTGCCAGTCAATTAGTTGACTGGCAAAAAAACCTTTGCTTTTTTTTTACTAGCCTACCATATCAGGCGAAATGCTATCCCAGCCTTTTGCTTCATACCAGGCAAAAGCACACACTTCCCCCTTGGTTCAAATCGGGTAAGGAGCAAACCGGTAATTTATTGCAGTAGGACCAACAAGCCATTTCGACAAATATAGGACTCTGTTGCAAACCTGGTAAATGCCATCCCGGCATTTATAGTAAATTGTTTTTCGATGGATCCCGGGAATCCATCCCAGTCATGCTAGGAATTCATCCCTGGCATTCCATATAGAAAACCCATCCCTGGTATTCCTTGCGAAAATCCCATCCCTGGCAATCCATCCCTGCCACCTTTCTTTTCTCCTGTTATCCTGCATTTGGAGCATACCAAGCAAAAAAGGCACCCCGCCACTGAGAACCAATCCATCTCGGCAAAAAGAAACCCTGAAAAACCCAAAAGGCCTGTCATCCACGCAGAAAAAGCATCCCTACTATTCCAACCCAAACAAAATGCCAACCGTCCTGGCATGACAAGCAAACTGCACCCACACGTCTGATCCATCCTAGCGAACCTTACCACTAGGCCAACCTGTACAAACCATCCCATTTTTGGCATACCTGGCAAAAGCAAACCGGGCAAAATCCGCATACCATCCTACTAGACCATCTGGAGAAATTCCACCAATTTGGCACAATGCATCAAATCAGCAATAAGCTATATCCTAGAAAAACTCCAAACCTGGGATACTCCCAGGCTTAGACAGTAATCCGGCTGATTACTTGCCTAAGGAGCCCTTAGGGTTCTTGGAGGAGGATTTTCGATGTCTATGGGACCTGGCTTGCTTCCAAGTTTTATCGTGCTTGGAAGGAGGAGTTGCCTCTTCTGCAGGGGCAGATTCATCAACTATATGAAGGCTCACCACTAAGCCACCGAGCTGGCTAAAATTGCATTTTGAGAATTCAGTCTCCGTTTTCAGAAGGGTATCCAGAAAACCAAAAACAATCTTCTTCCCAGCAGGGGATAAAGATAAAATGTATAGTTGAGTAGTCTTAGCTACCACCAATATCCTAATGGCTTCAAATAAAATACCTAAAAAACAATGCTGATCCGCCACATCCAGAGGAGAAGATTTGAACTCAACCAACTTCTCTTCTATCACAGCTAGCAAACATTTTTCTATGAGATCATTTACAGTTTGCCTTTCCTTCGGAGATAAAGAATCAAAGAAAAACCTAGGTAGCATTTGCCTCCAGCAAAACTTTGAGGGCATTGAGTATTGGATCGTAAAAATCATCCTCATCTTCCTCTATCTCCTCAATCCGATCATCATTTGAACAAAGCTTCCCAGGAGAGTAAGATTTCCCCAGCAAAGAGGAAATGCTACACGTCTCACAAGCATTAGTAGATTGTTTTGTAGTTCTCTCAACATCACTCCTAGTACTTAAGACTGCCGGCTTGGGGTTTGCCTCATCCATAGCCTCATCACAGTCTTAGGGGGAGTCCACCATGTCGCATCTGTTCCCCAGTAGGTACCTCCTGAACTCAATCAGAGTGCTATCTCTAGGGGGTTCTCTATCTGGTTTAATGGAAATGGGTGCACAAATCTTTGGCTTACATTGTAGAAGGCTGCCCCCTCTCATGCCTTCCTTTGTAGAAAGGGATTGCTGAGGAGCAGTAATTTCATGATCTGCTGTTAGAGCCGACTTATAGCTAGGAAAAATACGTTCTTTGACAACATTTGGGGAGCTTAAGTGTATATCAGATATAAAGTTTCCCACAGGCAGGCTCATTGCCTTTACTTCTAGGAGGGAAGAAAATGTATTGCTGTAGGAGACACCCCCAACTCCAGGGGTGATTTCTTCACTGGCTTAGGGGTGAGACTTTTATCTTGATGCCTACTCTGATCAGAGATAGGCATAGAATTAGATAGCATTCCATCTGAGATAGGTGAAGTCTTACAATTATTATGCTAAAATTTCTCGCAACAGCCACAGTGCATAGGTTTCCATTGGTAATCAATGCAAATTTTAGTGAAAGACTGATCAGGGAGCACTGGATTCCTAATACGGACCTTAGAAGGTAGGTTAGCTTCAACCCCCACTTCCACATAGACACGAGCAAAGCTCACTCTTTTTTATCCTTGCCATAATTGGGTCAAGTTGAATCGGCTTACCCACTATACTTGCTATCTAGCTCATGCCCAGGGGGGTCCAAAGTTCCACAAGAACATTTGATAGAGTGATCCAAATAGAAAATGTTTTATGTTCCTCTTTAGAGAGAGGTATCCCTAGTTTCCATTTTTTCATGAAGATATTTCTACTTGCAAAGGCCCACAGCCCCCCAGTAAGGCATTTTTCCATCATCAGATTTGAGGAAAATCTGAAGAAGAAAAATCCTTAATCGTTGCTCACAACATGCTTGAGTTCAAAACAAGCCCAAACTTTCCTAGCTATGTGGTTTATAGCATGGAAGTGTAGGGGTTTCCCATAGAAATACCCCACCAAAGTGTCACCCCACATGGTCTCTCCTTGTTTGATGACTTCAGGAGGAGGGATTAATTCCATCATATCCCTAGCCCCTAATTGAGCAAGAAAAAATTGCAGGTTAGGCTTACCTCCAATAGTGTCTTGTTGCACCACTGCAGACCAAGAGACTTGACTAGGGCTGGTCTCAGGGCCAGTTGGATGCCCAGAACCATTACCGTCCAAGACTCCCCAATCCTTAGGCTAGCGAGTATTCTGGGAGGAGCAAGCCAAGTCAATAGAATGTGGAGAGAGTCCATTAGATAGGGCCTCCTTTAGAGTTCAAGAATTCGCAGAGACTGACTTTGATACTCCATCTGTAGTTACTTGGCTACCCAAGTTATTATGGATGTTTAACATGGCCGGCCCCAAATTGAAAATGGATTTGTCAATTAATCCTCCAAAAATCTCCCGAAGGGATTGGCATGGAGCAGTAAGATCCCCCACCATCAATGGTTTGAATAGAGAAGAATAAAAAAAGGAAAGGGGAGGGGGGTTCAGTGATAGAAGAAGAGGAGGAAGCAAACTCAAAGAGATGGGGAGAGTTGGGATTCAACGAACGAAGAGTGAGATAAGAAGAGGATGGGAGCAAAGGGGGTAGCGAATCGGTAGTACCTGTCAGAGAGAGGGCAGAGGAGGACTGTGACGAAGACAATGGGAAAGATGCAAATGACAGAGGGGCTTTCGGTGCCTCCTGCAAACCAACCATGGTTGGCGGTGTCAGAGGGGGAGGACAGGCCCGGAAGCAAAGGGAGATGCAACCCTAAGACTGCCTTCACAACCGTCGCTACGTTAAATTCAAAATTTGAAATCTAGAGAGAAGGTAGAGCATCTCTCTCTAGCAGGCAGAACTTTCACATCTCATCTCTTAGGATATTTCAGGAAGTAATTAATTTTAAAGGGACCATTCTCTTTATGTAACGTTTGGGGATGGGCAGAACATGAAGCCAGTTAATGATGGCAAGGGAATGAGTATACATGTGTTCCAAAATTCCAAAATAAAATCTAATGATGCCAATCCCTGAGGGGTAATCCTTGTCTGAAGGAATTACAAATTTCGATGTCCGGTTCGGGTTCGTGAATAAATTAACTTTGATGGGATATAAGGTGACTGAGTTAGAAAATTGCCCCACTAAAATCGATAATTTGAAAAGAGTGATCTGAATTATAATTTGGATCATAAGTTTTAAATTATCGGATGAATTGCAAAAGAAATAATGAAACCGATGAGGTATGTGCTAAATATAGATGGCGTATTAGGCCATACCTGAAAAATCATTAAGCAAATGAGTAATTTTGAGGAAACTGTTAAAGAAAAGATTTGTCCACCTAGTTGACAAATAAAGTTGCCATTGAGGTTATGTTGAGATTAGAAATGATTTTGAGGATTCAAGTATAATCGATGAGGATATTTGGTGAACTTTGAAATAATTAGAAGTTAATGATTTGATGATTGGGAGTCTTTGAGATTGAGATATCTGTAAGATAGGTGAAGGATAACTACGAACCAATTCCACTATCGAAATAAGTATGGTTATGAAAGCCTGGAAGGAGAACCCTTGTGATTTTGTTTAAGGTTAATCGAATGGTAAGGCCCCCGGGTTTTAGTCAGATTATTGTGAAAAATGGATTGGTCTGATTTGGGAAAAATAAATTTGCTTGATAATGGAGCATTAAGTTACTAAATGTTAAGGTTTCAATGGTAATCGGGGATTGTGCTGGAATTTTGGAATGATTGTCTCAATAGTGTTTTTGTGCTAGATAAATATCTAAAATTTGTGAATTTTTTCCTTTAAGATGTTAACCCCTTCAGAATCTTTTTAGGTTATACAGATCCTCTCAGGATTTGAGACATGCTCGAGGATGTTTGTGTAAAATGTATCGAGGGGATACGATACCCTCTAATTAGATTATGCGTTTTGAATGATGGGCAAAGTCGATCGAATTGAGGATACATATTGAGTCTAATTTGAAAATAGACTGCCTTTTTTAAAGTCAATAGATGACCGTTCGAAAATCTAATTATGAAAGTTTTGAGAGACATATGTATTTGGAGGCAAAGACCAAGCCAAACTGCTTTAATGGGCCAAGTAAGTTGCTAAGTAAGTTAGCACAGGTGATAATGTTCTTGAAGAAGATTAGGATCTTGTCATTATGCATCAATAGGTATCTACCCACGAGCAAAGTGGGGGAGCAACTATGGTTAAAATTATTTAAAATTTTGTGATGAGGTTCTTACATTGAGAATTTGTGGATAATGCTTTTGGAAAATTTTAATGTCTTGTAAACCCAAAAGTTAAAGGTTATGATAGGTGGATCTCGGCTTGATTCGGAGAAGGTGAATGTTAGGATCAATTGTTGATATCAGAAGCCTCCATTTGAAAAATTATAAAATTACTTTGGAGATAATTCTAATCTGATGATCTTAAGGATTAAAATAAATATGTCATAATGGAAAAGTAACCTTAGGAGATCCCAAGGGAATTAATCTCTTTAAGGATTGTGTTTTCCTGTGTCATTTGTGGGTCGATACTCTTGAGATAAGTTGGAGAGGAATTCCTTGTCAATAGTTGTTCTTCCATTAATTGAAATTAGCAAATTGGAAGTCTCTGTTTAAGAAGTTGTGAATATTATTTTGGGTGATAGCTTGTCTAATAAATTAAAAGTCAACATAGTTATGTTATGACTGAAGTTGATCTTGAAATTTTGTGAACGGATAGACATATCTAAGGATTATGTAGATGAACTTCGGTATCTCGAGAGAAAATGAGTGTCAGTACTGAAGGTGGATATCAAGGGTCTATAGGCTTGTTATGCTTTAGTGCCTTAAGGGACATGAGAAAGGAAAATTACGGGTAGGCTCAATTGCCTGGAAAATAAAATGCCACGTTCCTAAATTGAGAAGTGGAATTGTGTTTGGAATATTGGGATTATAAAATTTTTAATTGGAAAGCCCTTGTGGTTCCATATTGGAACAACCTATTAATCATGACTATGGAGGATCTATTCAGGTTTAACCAATGTGCTTATCGGTATGCCAACGAGATCTAAAATTACTCAGTATGGGAGTTTTGAAATCTTGCAAGTTCGAAGTGTATAGGTATTGAATTGGGCGATGAATCTGAAGCCACATTGAACCCGTGGTAACTGTATTAATTATAGTTTTTCGATCTTGCTACAGTTTGAGGATTTGTGGGAGTTGTTTCCTTCGTATGGGACTTTGAGATTTTGAGGTTGTTAATTGTTAAGGACTTGAGATTTGGGTAACAATTTGAAATTGTATTGAATCTATGCTGATTGTTATAGTTAGGACTTCTTGTTCTGTAGTGAATTGAGGATCCGTGAGAATTATTCTCGTAATATGGATATCTTGAGGGTAATTTTAATCATGGTTACCGCATGATTTGGGTGTTCAGAATGGAATATGTGTCTTATGAAAATGTCAAATTGAGGATATGCCAACAAAATGAAAAAAAATGTAAGATATCATGCTTTTGAAGTCTAATTGTGACTTGGAACTTACATCAGAACTTAAATCAAGCTTGATGAAGGAATTTAAATGCTAAGTTGAATTGGTGTAATAGTAAATTGTAATCGGATGAATTGAACTTGATGAATGATTAGAGCGCATAGAGGAAGAGTGATTAATCTGTGTATATAATAAGATTTATGGTAATGTTCAGAGGAAATACTCAATCTCGAGGTTTAGAATAAATGAAATGAAACATTTTGCTTGTGTAAGATTCAGAACTAAGTTAGAAAAATGGCTAATGAATTAGATTTGTCTTCGAACTTAATAGATTTAGATCTTGATAAGACATGTCAAATGATAAGGATCAGAACAATTTGGAGAATTAAGGTTTTTTCTGGGATAACCGTCTGAATCTGGAAATAATTTGGATATGTTAGGAAGGTTCCTTGATTGTGAAATTCGAGGTTTGTGAAATTTTGAGGATAAAATTCCTATAAGTTAGGGAGAGTGTGAGATCCCGACGCTGGAATATGATAAGTATAGAATAATTATGTGGATAAAAATTATATTTGGGCTTAATTATAATGAAAAATTTAGTACTGAAGCATAAAGGAGCAAAATGGGCCAAAGGTGTGCTCGGCGCTCAACTCTAGGCGAAAAAATGTGCAAGCACTACCCAATTGGGGCCTCGGGCGGAGCGGGGGTGCGGCAGCCTATGAGTTGCTCAAGTGCCAACCGAGGCGCAAAGCTGCGAAAGCAATGCGCTCGAGTGCAAGTCACGACCTCCCTCACGTGATCCTTTCCCTTCATGTTTTAAGTGGAAAATTAGGGAGAGAGGGGGGCAAACGATAGAACCACGAAGCAGAATGAGAGGAAGGAGGAAGCGGAAAACAGAAGGAAGAGGGAAAAATCCATCATTCCGATCTGATTCGAGTAAGAATAACGGTAGATCAGGCTCAAGTAAGTGTACTCCTGACGTTATTTACTTTTTTACAATGTTTTAATATCTCTGAAATTGTATCTATACTCTAAAACATTATTTCTCTATGTTCAATATAAATAAAGTCTATTTCTACAAATTGTTCAGACAGATTTCATATTTAACTGCTTGTGTGATAATATATAACTTTGATTTCATGAAAAATCATATATTTGGTACTCGATTTATGTCCAAAAGCTTGACCAAAACCCTAGATATGAAAATCGAAGATTTAATGCTTTAAATCCATAATTTCTGATATGTAAAAGTCGTTTTATAAAAGAATACTACCCATATTGTGAATTACGTCTGAATAATTTATACGTAACCGCACTGTTAAGTTTCTGTGGATTTTTGAAGTATTCTGAAAGATTGATGGTGAAATTCTAACTGATTTCTGAAATTTGATGAGTTATAAGTTAAGAAAATGAGAAGAAAAATGTTTCTGATTCTTTCAATTAGGACTGAGAATTGATATATAGTCATATGAGGTTCTCCGGCATGTCTTAGGACATTACGGTGGTAATTGGAGATAACTTTGTCTATGGAGTTATACGTGGTCTGCCATTCCTCAGGGCGTTACTAGAACTGACTCTAGAGGTCAGAAATCCTTCGTTGGCTTTGATTTATGTGCCGAAAAATACAATCGGTTCCTATTATCGTCACCATTCTTGGCCTTAAATTGTGTGGCAGAAATACAATCTATTCCCGATTATTCGCCCAATTAGCTAATAGGGTATGCTAGTTGGGTTCCTAGGATATTAAACTAGAGTTTTCTGAGGAAAACAAGTGAGATTTGGAACTATTTTATGAAACTCAATACATGTTTAAGTAGAATCATACTTTATTCTTGTGTATATGAACTGCTTCTATTCTTCTGATCTGATATCAATATGGTTTTCTGCCATAGCATATTTATATTATAGCCTAAAAGCATGATTTATGATTTTCGAGACCTATTTATATGGAAACTATGCTTTCCTCATGATTATTGTATGTGTTTCTGCTCATTTGTACTTATATTTTGTATGAAAGTATAAATAATGATTACCGAGACCTATTCATGTTAAATCATGCTTTTCTCATATTTTTTATATATGTTCCTATTCTTTGATAGTTTCTAGAATCGTCTATATTTATATTGTGCATGAGATCATTATATTCTACATGTTTTGATACCTTGTTGGGCTTTAACTCACTATTTTATTTTTTTCCCATCTAGATAAGGTTATAGAAACGATACCGGATGATCAGGCATATCTAGGATTAGCAAGGAAGGTTCTGGAGCCTCTGTGAAGTTTTGAAGATTATCTTGAAGTATTTTAGAAAATCTGATAGTTTTGTATGTTTCATAGAGTTTTGTAAAGAAAATTATGTATAAATAATTGTAGCATATTCTGTAAACTGTTAGAATTGTATTTATACTTTTGCAAATTATATATTGGGTATAGTTGCTTCCGCTATATGTTTTCTGGTTTTGTACAAGTCCTAGATAGTATCTCTCATACGGACTCTGATATAGTAGATAGGATAGTTGATCTAAATCCATGGATGGCATTTGAGATCCTGTGAATGCGTGTTGTAGGAGAATTACGATATTTTGGATAGTTGTGTGCCTGTACTAGTTCTACTTTTGTGTTATGGTTATAGGTTTGAGGCTAGAATAATAAGTATGCTCTGTACAGGTGTAAATAAGCAGGTTATATTTTTGGTTTCTGTCTAATTACATAAGAGACTATGTTAAAATTTTTGTATAAGTTAAACCGATTTAAATTTATGGATTCTGTTTTGTATCTATTTGACGGATGATCCTATGAGAATTAGGATCCGTTCCATCACACCACTGACTATCAGGGACATGAAAGATCAAGAAATTGGGGCCGCAAGTTGAAGAGGAGCAATGACCGATCCAAATTTTAAGATATAGAGTTCTTCTATTATGGCAAGAAGGGCTACATGAAGTGGGGTTACTTCAAGATGAGGGCATAGGTAAGCATTAAAAGAGGAGGGATCATGATGAAAATGGACAGGCTTCTATTACTTCTTGTGCAGACCTTCTAATTGTCCACGAGAAAAAGACGCGAAGTATTCTGAGCTAGGAGATGTATTGGGTGATTGATAGTGGTTCCTCATATTATACGACATCGAGTAAGTCCCTCTTCATCACCTATATGCCCAAGACTATGGGGTATTGAAGTTGAGTAATGATGGTTCATCAAGGGTTGTTTGTATTGAGGATGTTAGGTTACGGACAAACAATGGGATGAAGCTCATGTTGAAAGATGTGCGACATGCTACAAATTTGCAGTTGAATGTGATTTCAATTGGAAATTTTGATGAAAAGGGTTTCTGCACGGCGTTCAAAAAAGGCCAATGAAAACTTACCAAAGGTATTTCGATTGTGGTAAGGAAAAATAAGAAATCAAGTTAGTACTTGATGAAAGTTTCAATTGTCAAGAATAATGCTAAAGTAACTACCAGGGGGCATTGGTTAAGGTTGTGGGAAGAGGAGGCCGAGGAGGAGTTCTTTAAAAAATAAGTTTTGGATTTCACATTTAATTATGATTAATTTGGTTGAGATTAATGAAGTTCATGTTAAAAGAGAAAGAAATTAGATCAAAGTCAATTATGAATTGGGTCATATCAAGTTGAGGGACACTTGATTGGCACTCGACACGAGCTCATACATATCGATGGATGCCTGATAAACACTTTATTAGAGTTTGAGCATGCTTTCCAATATATTCACGTTCAATACATGTCTGAGAGATGTTCAGGCACATTGAGATAGAATGTCAGCACCTAATACATACTTGAGACGGCTCTCGTGCGCCACTGTGTTTGGCCTCGGTGCTTGATGCGTACATGAGCGCCAATCTACTGTAGAAGTCATGTCCAACTAATTTTCAATCATTTGTTGCTAGATTTTGAGAGAGGAGAAAGAAAGAGAAGAGGATAAGAGAGGGAAAGGAAGCTAGAGGAGGCCAATTGAAGTGATTTCAAACAAAATTTTGGTGAGAATCAAGTTAAGGCAAGTGCTCCCCAAGCTTTTTTTTCATTTGTTACTGATGTTTTCATATTTCATTGAGTATTTATTATTTTAAATGGTCATTATGGCTTATTTTTGTAGCTATGATAATGGTACTTCAATGCATGAACTCTCACTCCCATTCTTTGCAATTTTATGGAAATCATATTCTTACTTCATATACTTTGTGTTATTAAGTTATTTTCCTACAATTTTCTTACATATATGTGTTGAATTCTTGGCTAAAAGACTATTGTACGCTCTAATTTTGTATATAATATTCTTGTATATTTAAAATTACTAAGTATAAGTTTTGGATGTTTTAAAATTTCATAAATTATTCCTGCATATAAATTATTTGAAATGAAGTGTTAAAATTTTAGAATGTTACTAATTTTAACTGACTTTTTTACAATTTTGTTTAAAAATCTGATAAGGTGGCTTTACATGTTTAAACTTTAAGCATGTTCAAGTTTCTGCAGATTGTATGATAAGGAATTTGAAAAAACTCTAAAATACGTTAAAGGATTAAGAATATTTTTTTCGGATTGAGAAAATATATGAATTATGTAAAATTATGTAGAGTTTTCATTTGTTTAACTATTGGACTATTGTAAGAAATTTGGCAGTGATAATTATGGCATTTCTTAATATATTATAGTAGTAATTAATATTTAAACCTATCATTCGCGAGTAAAAGTAACGTTCAGTCCTATTTACAGAATGATATATGTGACGGCCTACCTACAAGTCTTAAATAGTGATATAAGGTATTTGGTTGTATGAAACAAATATAACCTGAGCTTTAATTACGTGGTTAAAACCTAAGTAAAACAAAATAATTCACTTTTTTGCACAATTTTGCAATGTGCACTAAACAATTTGTGCAAAAGCTATCAAAATTCTTCATTTCTTCTCATTTTTCATGGCATAACCCCTTTGAGATATAAGTGATCATATGGTTGAAAATTAACTTAAATAGATAGTTTCAATTATTTTTGCGATTTTGTGACTTACATGATACGAATTTTTTGGTAAGTAAGCATGATATGATTTGAACAAAAGTTATTAGAAGTTCTTCAATTCATCTCGTTTTTTATAAGATAACTTGTTGGGATATAAGTGATCATGTGTTACAAATTTAGGCTGAATGGCAGGATTCACTTTTACATGCAATTTTGCGACATGTACAATGCGATTTGCGTAAGGGCTATTGGAAGCATTCCGATCCATCTTGTTTTCTATTGTGTAACCCTTGGGTTATAACTTGTCATAAGTTTGAAAAGCAGGCTAAATGGGGGACTTCACTTTTATGCATAATTTTTGCAACTTGCATGATGCAATTCAAACAAAATTTATTATGAGTTCTCCAATTCTTATTATTTTTCGTGTTATAGCCCCTTCAAATATAAGTAATTATTTGGCTACAAAGTAGGTCAAATAGTTGGTTTCATTTTGTTTACACAATTGTGACGAGCACAACACAATTTGCACAAATATTACCATGAATTCTCCAATTTGTCATGTTTTCCATGTCATAGCTCCTTGAGCCATAAGTTACATATTTTTTTGGTAAGTAATGAGTATTATGTATATTGATATTTCATAAATTTACAAAAATTATGTTTTCACTCCAACTCTCTCGTTAGACTTGGAATAGAATATAAAAGCTAAGGCATCCCTTGAGCTTCACATAAAATGCTGGAAACATAAAAAATATCTGCAAAGAACAACAAAAAGAAAGAAAGCGGGTCGCATACAATCTAACTTCTACACTTGTAAATTTAAATTTCAGCAAGTGATAGTGGATTTGGTACAACTATTATGTCCAACTATACTCAACTCCAGCTTGCGATGAACTGTGTTAGTAATTTGGTTGATAAGTTGAGTCTCATCCTGTGAACGTAAGTTATTAAATGTTCTTTGATTGTGTTCACGCCATATGAAGTAAACCGTGGCTGCTAGGGTGAGTCTAGAGAATTGAGCTTTGGCATTCTTTTCTTTCATTTTGCGAACAAACCATTTGATATTAGATCTCCCTTTCCTATAAAGCCAGTGAAGTCCCGCGGGTCAACTCATATTCTTGCAAACTCCATTGGACATTGGGTATTCAAAAAAAAGATGATTATGGCTTTCCTCATCATTTTTGCATAAGGCGCATATATTGGCTTAGTTGATTACACTACCAATACGGTCCAAAGTGCTAAGTCTTCTTTGAATTGCCAACCATAGAGTTAATGCATGCATGAGAATGTGGTGTAGTCTCCAAACGAGAGAAGCCCAAACCATTTTGCTTTGGATCCTTGAAATAATCTATAGGCAGAACTAGTCAAGAATATCCCATTAGGATTTTCCCTCCATTTGATCATATCCTTCCTAGAGGGTATCAGGTAGTATTGTGGCATACTATTTATAATGCTAGCCACCTCCATATCATAAGTATTTGGCCATCTCCATGATCGATGGTTGATGATGGCGGATACCTTCGCATCTCTAGGTTGTCCAGTGACGGTCATCATTCTATCCGAGAATTTATCACAAAGAAGATCCATTGGATGCCAATTATTTAACCATAGAAAGGTATCAGCGTCGTTATCGATATAGTATCGAACACAGGGCAAACTTCGAGGCACAACTTTATAATTTGCTTCCAGCTCCATGTTACATTTTTGAAAACTTTGATGGTCCAAATATATCTATCTTTGATTCTATTAGTGTGAATCCATGCAACAAAAACAAAAGTAGAGTCAATCCCTTCCCGACCAACCGACGAGACTCTACGTTTGGTCCCATCTCAAACTCGGATTAATAAGAGTGCCCTTGAACTACAGATCAATCATAATAAACAATACAAGAAAAGAAATGGATTCTCCTGCCGGCAAAAAAGGCACAAAAAAGGGGGAAGATGGAGAAGAGGAGATTAAGGATAGTCATTCTACTCCATAGATAGTGCCCACAGATTCTTGTTTCATTTGAAATTTCTTTCAGGTCGGATGGGCTGCTGGTGGGGTTGTGCCCATTCTCCCTCTTCTTCTACTTTACAATCGGAATAAGGAACCTTAGAATTCACCCTACCTGAAAAAAAAAAGGGATTTGAGAAGAAGGATTAAAAAAATGTGTTTTGTATGGAATGTCCTACTCTTGCCTGAGCTTTCTGATCAACCAATCTCCTATTTCTGGGGCATCTCTGTTAGGTAGGCTCATGGATCACTGATTAGTTGAAGCTAGAGGCTCCCTCTAGCCTATCATTTATTGGTCGATCCTGCTGGTGGCTCTAGCATCTCCTGCCTTTCCATGGGGCCCCTTCAAAAAAGTTTCCTCTAGAGTACGCAAGTAATAAGTACTTTGTTGGAAGCTAAGAGATTGTTGATTTCCAATCCTCCTTTAAATTTTGGTAGGCAAACCTCCTCCCATGCTACCTTACTCGTCGTACTCTCGACGATGGAGTCGTGCCTCAGGAACCATCAAATATATCATTCTATCGTCTTCAGGACAGTTTTTTGGAGAATGAAAATAGACACCCGATATAGGTGGATGGATGATAGAATAGAAGAAATAAATTGGAGTCTGCCGCCAAAAGATAGCTATCTATTAGCCCAAGAAGACACACATTTCATCACCTTATCAGTTGAAGGTTTACAGTTTGCCACTGAGAGACATGTAGTGATATGTGGGACACATAAGTCTCTCTCTGGCAGCTTGCCCATTTCAAAGCCCATAATGCCTTTAATCTCCTAGACGATATAATCATTTTTGGAGCAAATAAAAATCTCACTCTTGTCATTATTAGCTGTCAGGCCTAAGAGCACCTGAAATTCCTCAAGGCATCCACGGAGCAATCTAACAGAAGTGTCTACCTTGGAAAAGAGAAACAAATCATCTACAAATGGTAGCATCACGGTGTGGGTAGTATCACATTTCAATGGTATTAAAATCCCTGATTGCACTAGCTCTTATCTCAATAATTCCGTTCAAGGCCTCCATTGCTAGGACAAAGGGATTTGGTGATAGCGGGTCTCCTTGCCTCAGGCCCTTCGCACCTTTAAAGAACCCTACAGATTCTCCATTGGTGTTGATGGAAAAGGAGGTAGTCATGATACATTAGTGAATCCAAGCAACCATTTGCTCCGGGAATCTCATCAACTCTAATGTCGCGATAAGGAAATCCCACCGAATAGAGTCATATGCTTTCATAAGGTTAACATTCATTGCACATCTGGGGGTACCTTTCCCTGTCTGATATTTATGAAGCAACTCCTGAGCTAGCAAAATATTGTCACTGATCTGCCTCCCTACCACAAGAGTTGTTTGACATTTATCGACTAGGAATGGAATAATGGGCTTGAGGCAGTTAGCAATAATCTTTGAAATGACTTCATATATAACATTGTAGCATGAAATAGGCCCGTAGTCTTCCTACCTTGGATGGAGAAATCACCTTTGGAATTAAGCTAATGCTGGTCGCATTTACTTGTTAGAGTAGTCTTCCATTAATAAAAAAAGTCACGGACCGCTTCAATAACTGAAGGCTCCATAATATGCCATGCTTCCTTGAAGAATTTTGATGAGAATCCATCAGGATCGGGTGCTTTATTGTCGCCTATGGAGAAAACATCCTGCTGGATCTCATCGTCACTAACCAGGTGACAAAGGAGCTCCTGGAGAGTGCTAGGAATAGGGTGAAGGATGAAAGGGCGAAGTCTATCTTTGTCAACCATATTAGGATCACACCCCATACCTAAGAACTGGGCAAAGTGTTCAACAATTAATTCCTTTGCATCTTCTTTACCACCAATAGTAGTATCATCCTTTTTAATCAATGATAGAATCCAAATACATTTGGTACATTGGTCCCCATCCTTTACCCAATTACATTTAGCTTTTTGTTGAAGAAACTCTAGCTCCTAGACCATAGTTTGGAAGTAGACGGATTTACACTTCCTTTCCTCCTCAGCATTACCCAAACCATGCTGGATATCCTCCATCTCCTTGTGCATATGGACTACCTCCCCATAAACGTTACCAAAATTTATTTATAAACCATGCTGGATCTTTGCCTCTTATTGATAAATTTTATTATCTTTGCCACATTAGGATCTAGAGTGACCTATCATCCTTATGCATTTGAGTTGTCGATACGATGAAATATAGATTCTTTGATATATTTATCAGTTTGATATTATATTATTGTTCATGACTCTTGGCATACATTTTGTATTGAATATTTGGGGTATTTATTATTATTTTCTGAATTTTTTTGGACTTATTATCACTTATTGGATATTTGGCTCACTTTTGTTATTTTTTTTCCTTCTAGAGTAGTAGATTTAGACGATGATGACTCTAGAGTTTGATAAAGAGTTCTGGGGAGAGAGATTGAGGCCCAACTAGAGAGAGTGTTGATTTTATACTCTAGAGATACATTTTTATATTTTACTTCATTTTGTTGAAATTTTTTGGGTTTTGTATTTTTTCAAATTTATTTTTGGTATGAGGATATTTAGATTATTATAGTTATATTTTTATCAGTAGTGGATGTGCTATATATTGATTTGAGAATTAAAATTTTTCCTATGTAATCAGAACTGGGTATTAGTTGTGGATTGGGTTTGAGTCGTCACAGCATAGGTCTCCATTGATAATTCACATCCACCTCAACAAATGTTACCAACCCCAAATCTGAATGGATGACTTCAATTTTTACATAATTATGCAACATGCATGATGCAATTTTAACAAAAGTTATTAGAAGTTCTCAGATTCTCCTCATTTTCCGTGGGATTGCCTATTGGGATATAAGTGATCATATAATAGAAAACCAAACCAAATGGACAACTTCACTTTTTAGCATAATTTTATGACATTCATGACGTGATTTATATGAAAGTTACTGAGAGTTCTCTAATTCATCTTATTTTTCACTGCATAGCTCCTTGGGTTATAACTTTTTATGTAGTTGAAAAGTAGGCCAAATGGATGACTTAACTTTTTATACAATTTTATGACATGCACAATGAGATTTGTACAAAAAATATCAGAGTTCTCTGATTTATCTCGTTTTCCTCTACATTGCTCATTAAGTTGTGAGTGCTTATTTGGTTGAAAAACAAGGCCAAATGGATGGCTTGTCTTTTTTGCATATATTTGTGACGTGCATGACACGATTTACACAATACTTATCGAGAGTTGTCCAACCCATCTCATTTTTCTCGGTATAACCCCTCAGGATATGAGTGATCATGTGATTACCAAGCACGCTGAACAAACAAATTCACTTTTTGCACAATTTGGCAATGTACAGGACACAATTTGAGCAAAAGTTACTAGGAGTTCCCTTATTCGTCTTGATTTTCAATGCACATCCCCTTAGGTTATCAGTGATCATGTGGTTGAAAACCATGCTGAATAGATGACTTGTCCTTTTTTTTTATATTTGTAGCGTATATGACATGATTTGCTCAAATGTTACTAGAAATTCTCTGATTCGTCTCATTTTCAACTATATAGCCCCCTGGGACAAAAGCGATCATATGGTTGAAAAGCAAGTCGAATGGACAATATCACTTTTTTATGCAATTTTGTGAAGTGCATGAAGTGATTTACACAAAATCTATCAAGGTTTTCTAATTCATCTCGCTTTTTACTATATAGTCTTTTCGGTTTTAAGTGATCATATGCTTAAAAATTAGGTGGAACAGACTACTTTGCTTTTGCGAGAAATTTTGCAATGTGCACGACTCGATTTGCAAAAACATTATCAAGAATTGTCCAATTCTTCATGTTTTCCATGGCATAGCCCCTTCAAATATAAGTGATCATGTTGTTACAAAGAAGGCTGAACATACACTTTTACCTTTTTTTGTAGTTTTGTGATGTGTGCAATGCAATTTAC
>JAODPA010124881.1:0-17584 GCA_025585075.1 Nepenthes mirabilis
CGACACACCTTTTTTTTTTTTTTTTCATTTTTATCCCACTTTTGAAATCAAATAAACTCTTTCAGAATAAATAGCGTTTGTTCTCGCCCTTTTCTTTGCCCTGTCATGTGACTATTGATACAACAATATGGTCATTTTATTGTGACTTTGAGGTTGCTATTTTAAAATTATGAAACTGCCTCTCTATAGTATAATGGTAAGAGTATAAATCTAACCCTTTTTAAGTCTCACATTGTCAAAATCTCATATATTGAGTTGTCCGTTTGTTTCTTTCTCTTTTTATCCCACCCCCGAGACAAATAAATTGCTTTTGAATAAATTAGCTTTTTTGTCGCCCCCTTTTATTCCCTATTACATGAATATTGATGCAGCAATATAGTTGTTCTGTTGTAATTCAAATGTCATTATTTTAAAATTATAAAAATAACATCTCCACAGTATAATGGTAAAAATATATATCTCACCCTTTTTAGGTCCCATGAAGTCATAATCTCGTGTATCGAGTTATCCTTTTTCTGTCTATTTTTTATCCCACTTCTGAGACAAATAAATTGCTTCTGAATTAATTGGCTTTTTTTTGTCACGCACTTTTATCCCCCATCATGTGACCATTGATGCAACATTATAGTTATTCTATTGTGATTTAGAGGTTACTATTTTAAATTATGAGAATAACCTCTCTATGGTCCTATGACATTAAAATGCATTGAGTCCCCTTCCCCCTTTTTTCTCTTTTTATCATTTTCCAAGACAAATAAATTGCTTGGGAATATGGGGTTTGGGGAACATGAATTTCTTTAGGGATAAGTACATTTCCCTCTCATCCATTAGATAAGAAAATTTTAACAGATGATATTTAAAATTTTAAAAAATTATCTAAATAGGTTATTTGTTTTAAAGAAACATTGCTGTTGGGCTAAATATTTAATAGATATTAATATCATAAAAAATACTATATACAGTTTTTTATATTTTAATATCTTCACCATTGAATTATCGTTNGTAATATATTAAAATATTTTCCTAATGAATACTTCTAAAATAATTATAAATGTTTTGGATATCGTAGGATAATTCTGTGAAGGAAGGCGTAAGAGAGGAGAGAGAGAGAAAGAGACAGAGGGAGCGCACCAGCATCTTCGTGTTGATTATCTCATCTCCATCATCCTTGCCAATGTTCGGACGCGGCCGTCAAGTCTCCTTCCTCTCTCCCTTCATTGTTGACTGCTAATTGCCCAGCAGTCGACGAAATTAACCAATTAATTCAATCGAAACCAACGAGACCATCTCTATAATGGAATTGAACCATTCTTCATCTACAATTGTTTCCTCTTCGTCATTGTCTTCATCATCGCCATCGTATCCTGCCTATTCTTCGTCGTGGTGTGCTTCTGAAAGTTTGAGGCCTCTGACTTGCTACCCGAAGCGGCCTTCATCCGGAGATCTTTCTCTGTCCTCTGTTTTTGCAACAGATCGGGCTTGATCTAATCGTTCTTCTTTTGTGTTTTTTTGGGTTTTATCTCCACTCGATGTCCACCGAAAAATTTTACTGCCATCACTGCAGTTTCTTTGCGCTTTTGACTTGACTTGGAGACTTTTTCTTCTTCAAAGGGAAAAAGTAACGGAGGAAAGAAAAGACGAAAATTGTAGGAATGATGTCATCGTCATTGCCGTTTTCAAGTCTTCCATTGGCGACTAGGAGCTCTATCATTGCTACCGGTGGGGCTAGTGATAGTGCTGGTGTGATATCTTTTAGGACTGTGTCCAAACGTCACAGTGACTGCGCTCTCCGGTAAATTAGCAGGCTGGTTTTCTGCTTTTATTTGATTACTGAGGAATTAATTAAAATTAGAGCTCTCAATTTGCTTTAGTTTACTAGATTTGCAGTTCTCAACTTGCTTTAATTTAGTTGATTCTTTTATTGAAGGATGATTTAGTTTACTTAAAATGTAATTAGGGGAACTAATGAAAAAATATTAACTTTGTTCTGTAATTCAGTTTGGATCAGGCATGCTGAATCAACTTTTTGTCAGCTAATCGCTCGGATGATAGCTAGCTAATAAGGAAAAGTGAAAAAAAGATAGAAAGAAGACAGTGGAAAGGGGGAAGGGGAAGTAGAGAAATAACGGCAAAAGAGAAGAGGAGGTATAAGACGATGAGACTTCCTTGAAAATTCCTGCGTATCTCATTACAACAATGAGTTCCAAAACACACATTCCAGCTGATGCAGCTACCTATATATATTCCTCTAACTATACAACTGAATCACCCGTTCATTAACAGTTTCTTTCTTGCTATACAGTTGCTGTAACTACTCTTTCAACTACCTTGCTAACCACCTGAGCTAATTACCGACTCTACATTCGGTTGGCCCGATTCTGGTGCTTCTTCTGTTTTATCTGCTGCTGCAACCCGTAAATCCCCTGTTCTGTTGTGTTCTGTTTAGCTGCTGCAATCATTCTTCTCTTTTGCACCTATGGCGCCTGTTTGCTGTATTCTTCTTGCTGTCATCCTTTTCAAGTGACTGCCCTTTGACTAGCTTCCAGTTTTGCTTACATGGCCGTATGCTAATATAGAATTTATGTAACAAACACCTCTCTTCACAACATTCTTGTTCTCAAGAATAAAAAGATGGAAATTGTTTTGTGGTAAAAGCAGAATCCTCCCAAGTAGCTTCTAATGCATCCATGTTTGTGAACAGATTGTACAATGCCCGGTTTCCAATTAATTTATTTTGATGTTATCATTTTATTTTGAGTCTATTAGAAATGTTTGTGTAATAAAAACTTAGAGAAAAATTCGAGAATAGAAGTAGGCTTGATACTTGATGCACGCCTGACGTGCGCCCACATGCGTTTCGAGCATAATGTGCATGCTCGAGGAGTGCCTCTAGAGTGCTCAAGCGTGTTTTGAGTAGATTGAATGGTGCTTGAAGCGTGCTTCTGCAATGCTTGTGTGCAAAATCAGCAGATTGCTCGCATCTGAACTGCACCTGATGCAGTGCTCGTGTGCAATTGAAGGATAGTATGGAGCTTGATGTGCGCCTAACCAGCACTTTTGTGCCAATTCCCTTATAAAAGCATGTCTGACACTATTTTCAGGCATTTTTGCCGGAAAAGAGGAGAAATGAGAGAGAAAGAGAAGGGAAAGTAGAGAGAGGAAGAGAAGAATGGTGATTTTGAAGTATCATTTGGTCAAATTTGTGAGATTAAAAGATAAAGACAAGTATATTTGAGCCCAATCTTTGGTTTATTTTTGTTTTCCTTTAATTTTGTTTATAGTTGGTGGTTTATTATACATGCATGTTATATTTCACTTTCCCTACTTTGAGTACGTGTGCATCCATGTAGTTTTATTGGTTGTTTGAGGGTTTTGTTTTAGTTTTACCAAATATTTTGAGAGGTTTGTTTGTTTGTAAAAAATGAATAAACATTTTGAAAGATTATGTTTATATATAAAATATTTGTAAAGGAAAAGTCATGAAAAATGTGCATGTGGGTATTGTATGTGGTAATCCGTGCATGTTCTTCGAGTCGAAATTTATTTTGTTATCACTTCGATATTTGTATTTTTTCACACGGTAAAAAATTTTGTATTTGTACTTTTTCAGAATGAAAATTTTGTACTTTTCTGTCAGAGAGAAAAATTTTTAGACATTTGTTATAAAGTCCCTCGATTTGATATTTTGTTGAGAACCATCATAAGGAATTGACAAAACTAATATATGCACACCTCCTAATATATTCATATAGATTTGAGTATTACACCTATTATCCACGGATAGTAAAAGAAAGTGGCATTTAACCCTATCTATATGGAGGAATATATAGGAAACCCATCAATGGGCCTAAATATTAGTGATTCGATATAAGATAATTGGAAGTATGTAGAATCCATTTCAAAATTAGTCTTTTGGTCTTTGATTCTCAAATTTAGTATGTTTTTAGATTTTTGATAGTTTACTTGTATTTGATTTAATATTCAAGATGTTGATTTTGAGACTTGTAGGTTTTGACCACCATTTGATTTGCGTTATCAGACTGAATGGTTTCATTCATTTGGGCTATCTAATATTCGCATTTGGATTATGAACTTTGTGTACGAAATCACGTTTGACAATTGCTGATTAGCTATTTGACATGTTTGGACCTTTTCTCATATGGAATTCTATACTTGTTTTATTGTTTTGCTTCTTCATTCTGATTTATGGATTTATTGATTTCATTATATATATATCAATACTTGTTGAGTATTCGATTCATGATTTTATTGTTTCTGACCCCTCTAAATTAGAGGGATATGGATAGCTTGCAGATAGTTCAGATGAAGATATTGATAGAGATTTTATTTATACTTTGTGATTATTAGATTTGTAATTAGGTCGTATTTGTATTTTGATGTATTTTGGTAACAAGAGAATTATGGATGGATTGATGTTAGTATATTGTAATTTTGATGAAGGCATTTTTAGTTTATTTCAATATTGGGAGTGTAGCATTTTACAGATTATACATGAGTAATGATGTGATTTTGTGATATTTATTGTTATTTTTCCTTATGGATTGTATGGCTTATTATGACTAGTGTCTGATATCCGAATAAGTAGTTTGGAGAGTTCCTGTGAATACAGATGTGATTATTGTTATTAGCAGTTTTGATATTTTTCAGGTCCAACTCAGATTTGGATGTTGTTTTGGGGTGTATTCTCTTTGGTTAGCGATTTATTTTGTTAAATTTTAATAATTATTATTAATTATTATATGCTTTTGGTCCAAGTTCGTAACAGATTGAGAACCTCTCGTAATGATACCCGTAGACAAAATTTGTAATGGCTGCATCACAGAATTGAGTTGATCTTCCATTAGATGCAAATGTGGTTGCAGAATATAATGCTGTCCAATGGACTTCTTTAAAGGAGGGAGATGAAAAAATGAATGAATGTGGCTGTGAGGGGGTAATGAAAGCTTGTAAGCAACATTGCCAATCTTAGTATCCACCCAAAATGGACCATAATACTTGAAAGCTAATTTTAGAGACCGACTAATGGCCACGATACTTTGACGACATGGCTGTAATTTAAGGTATAAGATGCCCCTGGCTTCAAAAGATTTGTCTGACTGATTTCTATCAATAAGTATTTTCATACGATTTTGTGATAAACAGAGTTGCTCTTTGAGAAAAAGGTTTGAGGTTTGTTTATTTTGTAGGGAAGTGTTAACAGAAGTAAGAGTTGTATTAATAGAGAATCCAACAGCATAAGTGGGGGAAGGTAGCCATATAAGGTTTGGAAATGAGACATTTTAATGGTAGTATGGTAAGTAGTATTGTACCAATACTTAGCTTGGGGTAGACAATGGAACCAATTATGTGGTCTGTGACTAGTGATGCATCTTAAGTACCCTTCTAACGTTTGGTTAATTCTTTCGGTTTGATCATCTATTTGAGGGTGATAGGTTGTAGAAAGGTTGAGGTTGGTGTCGAGAACTTTAAAAAGTGTTGTCGAAAATTGCTAGTGAAAACTTTGTCTCTATTTGAAATAATAGTAGATGGTAGTCCATGCAATTTGACAATTTGGCTAAGAAATAATTGAGCAATAGATAGGACAGTGAATGGGTGTTTTAGAGCAAGAAAGAGAGCATACTTGGTAAATTTGTCCACAATTACTGAAATAGTATCTTTTCCTTGTGAAATTGACCAGTGTTCGATGAAGTCCATTGTAATGACTGACCAAGCATACGAAGGAATAGGTGATGGTTGAAGTAATCCAGGGTAAGGATTTTTTTTTTTCACGTTTGATTTGTTGGCAAATGTCACAAGCATGTATGAAATGTACAAGCTGCTGATGTAATCCTGGCCAATAAAATAATTGATGGACCCTTTCATAAGTGGCTACGATACTTGAATGCCCTCCAATTGGAAGTGCATGAAGAGCTGACAGTAGTTTATGTTGTAAGTTTGTAGTGGCTCTAATATAGATTTTGTTGTGATATTTGAGCAAGCTTGCACACATGTGAAAAGAAGATTTGCTCGATGGATCTATCAATAAACAATTCTTTAAAGAAGTGGCCAACTTGTCATTGATATAACTAGCTTCAACTTCTTGTATCCACTATAGAACAATGCCAAAACATCTTAGAGAAGTGGCTGACACAAATTGGCGTGACAGAGCATCTGCGACTACATTGGTTATGCCTTTCTTGTATTGTATATTATATTCGAGGCCTAAGAGCTTGGTGAGGCTCTTGTGTTGAAGTATTGACCTAAACTTCTGTTCCAATAAGTGTTTGAGACTTCGCTGATCCATTTTGATGATAAAGGGCTGATGTTGAAGAAACGTCTCCATTGTGCTACTACAAAAAGTATAGCAAGTAACTCACGTTTATAGGATGACTTCCCTTGGTGTGGGCCAAACAGTTTGCTAATGAAAACAATTAGCTTGCCATGCTACTGTAAGACTATGCCCACATCAGTGAAATCAGGAAGTGCTAGTACTGAATCTGTGATTATAACTTTCTTGAGTGCTAGGAAGGCCTGTTCTGCTGCAGGTGTCCAAGTAAAATGTTTGTTAGATGTCAAAGCTGTGAGGGGACAAGCTAGCAGACCATATCCTGTAGCTTGTCAATCCAAGAAATCCACGAATTGCTTTAACGGATATTGGAGTTGGCCAATTGAGCATGGCATTCACTTTGGCTGGATTTGAGGTGAAGAAAGATTGATGGAGCATAATTGAGCCAAGAATCCTAGGCCCCATTGAACCCACTTTTATGATGTCTTGGTTGATATGCTTGCTAAGGAAGTAGACTCTGTAGGACCCTGCAACTCAATTTCTTTGCCATTATGTTGGAAGGATATGGTGAGTTTAGAGAAATCAAAAGGAATGGGGCTATATTGGCTAGGCCAATGAACTCTCAAAACCATATCATATTAGCTTAATTAGAGTATTCTGAAATTGGCCTGGAATTCATATCCTTGCATTGACCAAGGAAAAGAAAGACATTGAGAATAACTAATCATGCAGTTACCATTAGCAACAGTAACTTGAAGAGGAGGAGAAGCAGTGGCTTTGAATTTAGTAGAAGCGATGACTTTGGGATCTAGAAAATTATGTGTACTTTCACTATCAATCAGGATGTAAAATATGCTGATGGTGAGTAAGTGATGCAGGGAATGGGAAATAAGGGGAGGGGAAAAGAAGAGATTGGGGAGAGGAGAAGGAATGGGGAAAGAANCCTTACTTCTAAATTAATTAGGAAATAAATATAATTTTCTAATTAACGATAAGTCAAGAGAAAGAAATAATAAAATATAACATTTATGAAATATAAATCAAAATTTTAAAAATCTCAAAGATATTACAAAATTATTATGTAAAATAAAATCTCTCTAATTTTAGAATATTTGCAATGTCTGCATCAATAAGGCCTCTAAATTTGATAATGTTGTTGGAATGGTGTGTAGATAAAGCATGGACTCATATTTCAGAAGTTTCCTCTTCAAGCATATGCTACAACTCATGCTGATCATCTGCTAAGTCAAGAATTTCAGTAATAATGGCATTGTATTGTCTGAGAGTACATTTATAGCCTTGAGGAAATCTTTCATTACAATGATAGCAAAGGCCCGAAGCACATTTTTTATCAAGTAAGAGTGGTGTAGGTAGAGAGGAATCAAATTTGGAATTGTTCTGTTTGTGGTTCAACTAAGTAGTGTCATTATGGTGTGTATAATGAATTGTTGGTCTGTAAGCAGATTTGGTTTTCTCGGCCAAGGCATCTATATATTGTTCTGTAAAGAGGTAAGTTGAAAAGCTTGAGTCAAGGAGGAAGGATTTAGCATCAAATCCTTCTTTGAGGCCACTAATAAAGCCGGAAACAAAGTAAAGCATCAAATAGGGTGTGGTGTTGTTGCGACATTAAGACGCATAAATCTTTGAATTTGTCCTGATAAGATTTGAAAGCGGATGTTTGATGAAATTTATTAAACTCCTCGACAATGTCTACAAAGGATTAATCATTGAAGCGATTGCAAAGATCGGCTGTAAATATTTTACAAGAATTATGCAACCTAGGAGCCAAATGGCTGCTCAACCTTCTAGATATACTGAGGTGATTTCAATTTTTTAATGTGGCAGAATGTTGTAGAAGCTAAAGTATTGTTGGCAATTGAAAAATTCAGGATTTAGCATGAGTGTCAGCAAAGGAAAATCAAGCTTGGGTTGATAAAATGGGCTTGTGTTTCTGGTAGTGATGTCTAGAGGAGGGTTGTGCATAGGAACAGATAGACAAGCAGGGTGATGTAGATAATTCCTGTTGAGGAGAATAGTGAGTAGTGGGAGGGTTGGAATTGAAATTGATATTGTTGGTGAGTTGCATTTTGATGTCAGCCATGAAGTTTTCAATTTTCTAATCTATGATACTGAATTTGCCTTGGAACTTTCGATCAATAGTTTGTTGTTGCCAGGCTGATTCCTTCTGCTTGGCTTGTAGAGTCATCTAAATTTGCTGCAGTTGTTCTTCCATGAAAAGCCTTTTGTTGGGCATAATGCTGGGAAGATGGTGGGGTGCCTAAATCTGATATCAGTTGTTAGCTGATCACTCGGATGATAGCTAAGGAAAAGTGAAAAGAAGATTGAAAGAAGATAGAGGAAAGGGGGAAGAGGAAGCAGAGAAATAATGGCAAAAGAAAAGAGGAGGTTGAAGATGATGAGATTTCCTCAGAAGTTCTCTCGCAATTCAGTACAACAATGAGTTCCAAACAATACATTCCAACTGATGCAGCTACATACATACATTTCTCTAACTATGCAACTGAATCTCCTGTTCATTGACAGAATGTGGTGCCCTTTCTTGCTACATAGCTGCGGTAACTACTCTTTCAACTACCTTGCTAACCACCTGAGCTAATTGCCCAACTCTGCATTCGGTTGGCCTGATTCTGATGCTTCTTCTGTTTTTTCTGCTGCTGCAACCTGTAAATCCCCTGTTCTGTTGTGTTCTGTTTTAGCTGCTGCCATCATTCTTCTGTTTTGCACTTGTGGACGCCCGTTTCCTGTAATCTTCTTGCTGTCATCCTTTCTGTCATCCTCTTCAAGTGACTACCCTTTAACTAGCTTCCAGTTATGCTTACAAGGCCGTGTGCTAATATAGAATTTATGTAACACATTTTAAGAACCAATTTGCATTTTGGGTAGTATAAAATTGAACCTAAATAAATTAGCATTGTATAATATACAAATTAAAGTACAGAACACAAATTATCTTTTTTATGAAGTTCACAATATCTTTAATAATTTCCTCATGTTCACAATATCTTTAATAATTTTCTCATGATTAATTGTGTACTGTCTCTCTGTTGTCAGGGAGATGATTGGACATATGATTAG
The DNA here is from genome assembly GCA_025585075.1 of Nepenthes mirabilis. Taxonomy (NCBI): domain Eukaryota; kingdom Viridiplantae; phylum Streptophyta; class Magnoliopsida; order Caryophyllales; family Nepenthaceae; genus Nepenthes; species Nepenthes mirabilis. The sequence continues at coordinate 9,383 of JAODPA010124881.1, forward strand.
TGGTTTTATCTCAGTTAAGATTATATGCCCATAGTATGTGAAGGTGGTGATTGAGGATTTAAAATACTAAGATATAGTCTTACAGATAAATTAACTTTTTAACTTTAGGGAATATTTGTTTGTTTACATGTATGAGTTAAGTTTTCTGATGTTCGATTTTTTCTTTTGAATCTTGATTGATTCTGGCGGGCATCTGACTGGTTTAAAACCAATCCTTTACATGAATATTGAAATTCTTGGAAGGATGCTTGTAGTTCAGTCAGGGAAAGAAAAACAAGGAAAATTTTGAGTTAAATTTTGTCAGATTTATTGAGGTGAAATCACTTGGAGCTGTTATTACAAAAATTAAAAAATCAGATTTTTGATAATTTTTGCTACAGAACTTAAACTCAATCTATTGCTAGCAGGTGCCATGGTGCTACGGATGTCTGGTGTCTTCCATATGAAAGCTGGATCAATACCTCATTAACAATGATGGCCACCCATCGGAAGAGGAAAAGAAGTGGCATGAACAACTATGGGGCTTCTGTTGCAACTGCTTCTGCTTCCCCACTTCTCAGTGAAGTCACTAGGGATTTATCTAGCTCTGATTTTTACCAGAAGGCACAGTATCTCCAATCTTATCATATAATTTGTGTCTTCAACTTTGAATTTATTCATCTTGATTGATACATCAAGCAAAATTGAATCTCAGAGTTATATCTATTTTATTTCAATTGACTAAAACTGTACATTTTCCTATTATGTATGCCCCCAATCCTTTTATTGGATTCGTCCAAAATGTGCATCAGTGACACCTCATCTAGGTAGGATATTAGTACATTAGATTCTGATCCGTGTCAGGTACCAATTCACTCTGGGGAGAGGAAAAAAAAGAAAATGTTGAGCATGGTGGAAATTTTATTTTTTCATTTAATTTGGAGAATGTATTGGCATAGTGATAAGGTTACTCCATTATATTTTAGTAGTTATAAGTTTAAAATATAGAAATAGTTGTTCTACAATTTAGGAATAAAGTTGTGTACATCTAGCCCTCCCTAATGCCTACAATGTGAGTAATATCATGTAATAGGTAAAGTGTGCATCTAAGCCTCTCTAATGCCTACAACATGAGTAATCTTGTGCAATGAGTCACCTTTTTTGTACTAATTTTGGACACACGAAGACAATTTGGAAGTTCTAGGAAGGTGCTTGAGAACTTTTTTTCTTTTAAAAAAAATCAGAACTAAAACTTAGGGTCTTGACACAAATTATGTTTGGGGCTACCTTGTAATTAGCAAAAGATTTCCTTAGCCTCTTATGTGCAAAACTTAAAGCTCAACACCATCTTTTTCCTTAATGTGATGATGGGACATTTATTTCAAATTTAGTGTAATATAATGTATTGTATTGAACTATATTCTCATATGTATAAAGAATTATAAATTCTTGTTAATGTGTCCACAGCTTGATGTGTCCAAATTTTTTAAAAAATGAAGTGTGGTAATGCCCATAATGTGTTATGTCCATGTCTATGCTTATTGGCTTTTACTAAACTGTATTCCCTCGAGTTCTGTTAGGAGTTTGTCGATCAGCTCCTAGATAGCCGTTGTACTTTCTTACCAATAAACACAAAATGTTCTTGTGTGGATAATCAGTTCATCTTTCTAAATGAATTTTCTATTAATTCCAATAACAAATTTCAGGTTCTCGTGTCTGCAAGGGAGAAGTTTACTCGGGAGATTTCTTTCCGGTTAAAGGACAAAGACATCTCCCTTGCAAAGGTAAATAAGATGAGTGACTTGGCTCACTTCCTGCTCATCTTGTGAGGTGAGATGATGATCATACCTTTGTGTTAACAGTTGCTTCAAGTAATTTCTGCACATCCCTTTCTCTAAAAGTCATTTTAATTTCCTTAGGTAGATCATATTGCAATAAACCTTCATTTGGTTGGGTGTTATCCAGATACAACTAAAAACATGTCGTTTTGCACTGTGTTCTTCATTTGATTATATTACATTGCATTCCACTACACCCAACCAATCAAGCAATTGATGAGTATTTTACAATATCTTGACTTTCTATTTATAGATCTTTTCTTGTCAACGAATGCTCTTCTTTCTAGTAAAAAAGAGGATATGATTCCTGATTATTCAAAACTTAATCAAATCATATCTACTATTCATTGTAATTTCGTATATCCTACTAATAATTTAGTGGTTTTATGTTTTAGTAAAGCAATATTCCCTTTTACCCTAAATCGTGGTATCGAATTTTTGTCTTTTAGATATTTTCACACGTGATATCCTCTTTGCTTCATACATGATTTCTTTTTCACTTCATATATGATACTTTCTACTTTAAAATTACCAAAATGAACAAAGTAATTCGCAATCACAAATTTGTATCCATTTTTATAATATCATGTACGGATCAGATATATCATAGGAAATTCTTCAACAAAAGTTATCTTCCACAATGGAATCTGATTAGTGAGATATAAAAATGAATCAAGAGATTTTTTTTTCCAATATCAATTCTTATGTGAATGTAGAAATGCACCATCCCTTTCTATTATTATCCGAATCCTATTTTAGTTTATCTTTTTATCATAGCAAATTGGCTAAAGGTGTGCGCTCATGAGCCCATGCTAGAGTTTGGATCAATTCGTGCCAATGTTGACCCCAAGAAATTGAGAACATAAATTCAGAAGCCCAAGCATACTTATCTACTGTGCTAATGATCTTTGATCGATTTGTACTTGTGCAGGCTTTGCTGTACATAGCAGCTGAAGATGAGGCGTTTTTAGCTTTCAACAGAGAGAGGGATTCTCATTCGCTTCTAAATGAGAGGAGAGATGTTCAAGTTCTGGCCAATGTACACGAACGGGATTGTTTGGAGACGATGCCTCTTTTTGGAAAGAATATATCCGAATGGATGAACGAGTTAGATGCTATTGCTAGAGAAGTCGAGGCTGAATTAGTTTCGAGAGACATAGGTTGCCATTTGGTTGAAGTTTTGGAGGCTGTGAATTTAGTTCTTTTTGAGTCAAGAGGTTTCAAGAGGTTAGCAGTAGCTGTAGATTCAAAGTGTTCATACTTGCATGGAGTTCTAAGCTCTGGATATGGCAGTGGTAATTCTTTCCCTTGCTTTATTATGAATTCATTTTTTTCAGGAATGTTTTTTTTCTTTTATCATGTCTTGAGTGTCTGACTGTTTCATAAGCAGCAATATTGCTCAGCATAATATATATGGAAGTTTGCCGAAGACTTGGTTTAACGATAGTTGGATCTCGGGTTGGAGAGGACTTCTTGATTTGGCCCCAAACAGAGAATCCAGAGGTCTGTCATGTGCTTCGCGTGCGTGTGTGTGGATGGATGGATATGTTAATATTGCACGGCTGTTTCATGGGACTTCTGATTTTGTAATGCCAATGTGTATGTATTCATCTAAGAAGAACCAACACTTCAACATGATGGGATTCGAACACGCACACCATGTGTGGCGGAATAAAATCCGAATTCTCATCAAACGTTAATCACCCTTCCTTCCCGATTGAGCACAAGAAATAAACATGCAATCATACACACACGATTTGCACAAAAGATTTGACATAAGATACCCCTTTTAGCCAAGGAAAAAATTTCGGGACTATTAAAAAATAACCTGTATAAATAATCGGATGAATCTAACCCCAAGACATATAACAACCCACAAGAGTAAAATATGACGAGAAAACGAGTAAAATGTTTGTCAAACACCTTACAACTGAAGCTAGAAAAACATATCTTAACTTTGGGAAGTGTAGAGCTCATACTGGAGCACAACCAAATTTCAAAAACTTCCCCTTCTTCTCTTTCTCGCTTCATTTGGCACTCCTTATGTTGAAATTTCTCAAAAATCTACCCTAAAAATCGCATTAGGGCTTTTTATGCCTAATCTGGTGCATATGCACCCGTTGTGCCATATCAAGTAGGACCTCTGTCTACAAGCCATAAATATGCACCCTTCAAATACTCATTTAGTGCAAGAGCTACTGGAATCCATGCACGTGCGTCTTTTAGACGTGCATTAGGCATTAAAATCTTGCCTATGCTGGCAAAATCGCCTTTTATATACTCCTTAGAAATGCCTTCACTTGAATGAATTCTTACACAACATCAAGTATACCATTAAATAACATGTTAATGAGTATGGGATTTACAATGGCACATGTGCCCTTTGTGCCTCCCTGAAAAATGCATTCGGTTGAATGAATTCTCGTACAATATCGAACATACCACTAAATGATATGTCAAAAGTGTGAGACTCACAAGGAGATGACTCAAAACCCAATACCCCCATACATCGATGACACTCTCTAACACATATTGGAGTTTTGTTTTTGACTCTGACATAGTTTAACATGTTTTGGACAAGTTGGGTATTTTGTAACTTTTAAAAAAGATAAGGTTCTTATTATAAATTAAAGAAATTTAAGTCATTAGGTAATTTAGGAATAACTAAAAGCCTAAGCCCTGTTTGTCCTTTTTATCTCATTTGAGGTATGTCAGAGCACAACCTCTTTTTTATTGGCACGCTTGCATATCTGTGAATTTTTTGGACATAATGGACAGGAAATATGTATTTTTGATTAATAATTTAGTATAGAATAGTGTTACTGATCAATTATATTATTATATGTATTAGTAAATCATGAATTTTAGTTAATGAGTTTCCAACGTATCCTATCCTGATTTCTATAAAACAAAAAAGTATAGGTGTGTCGGTGTGTCCTTATTATGTTATATCTGCATCTTGTGTTGGTATTCATGCTTCTAATTAGCTTTGTAGCTGTCAAATTTAACAACCTGAAATTGTGCCATCTCTGATTTTCACATAGGAGTTGTTCAAGGCAACTTCAGGACGAAGCTTATTTGCCATTGTTAATGGAAGGTGTGTGGAGGACCCAAGATCAATGGCATCGGACTTGAATAGCAACTCCCTCTCGGATTTGGACATTGCTAGCAACAGAGATATAATTGGGATTGCTTTGGCCAACTTAATAGTAAGTCATGCTCACTGCAGAAATTGTGCCGTGTTAATTCATGTTGTATACACTGTAAGTTATCTTTTCTCACAATGGTTAAAAAAAAAAAAATTACTTATACCACATTTTTTTCTGATTAGATGGGGGATAGCGGCAACTTCAATTTTCTTAATGCTTAACATGAAATTTCCTAGCTCAAAAGGATGAAAATATCAGTATTATTTACTATTATATCCGTATCAGATATATCAAAAAAAAAATATATTTTAAGAATTATAAGCTGACAGTAAAATATATGTTGATATATTAATTAAATATTAGGTATATTGACTAATATCCTTACCAATATGGCATCATATCACAATATATTGTGATATTTGGAATTATCGAATTCATTACATATCAGCCGATATTTGAAATATCTGTTGATATTTTCATGTATGTGCTTAATAAATTTTGTGAAACCTACAGACATTAAGAAATTACAGTTTGTCTTATCCCCCCATCTTGTCGGGTATATCAGTAACTTGCTTTTATAAAATTCATTGAGGGAGTGAACTATATGTCAAGTTTTAGGGTATGTTTGGATGAAAAAAATAGGGAGGAAAAGGAATAAATTGAAAAAAAAAAAGTTTTGTGGTGTTTCGATTGAATGGAAAAATTTAGGAAAAAACATTATGGAAAATATTTGTGAGAATTTCATGTTTTATTGAAAATTAATTTCCATTTAAAATCAAATGGAAAATCAAAGAATGAAGGAAATTTTTTTTATATATATTAGAGTCCTGTATTTTTTTTCTCTTTATTTTTTTTTAATAATCAAATAACAAAAGTACTTTTCTTTAAAAACTATTTCTTCCATTTCAATAATATTCAAATAAAAGTAAGAAAATATTATTTTCATTTTTTCCTTTTTAATTTTCTTTTTTACAATTGTTCTTTCTTTTGATCCACACATACCCTTAAGAAACTTACCATTGATGTTATTCCCCATCTTGTGTGGATAAAGAGGACTTATCAAACAGAGAATTAACTAGTTCCTTTTAGTTCTATTTTCTTGATAGTAATATTACTTGTCTCACCTCCTGCAATCCATATACAACCAAACTCTCTCTATATAGTGAACGAAATTTAAAAATTAATAATAATAAAAAAGAGCCCTACATATAGACATTGCTTCATAAATGGTTTGTTGGTGGGTCGGATATTTAGCATTTTTCTTTTCTTATTATCATTTTATAAAATTTTTTAGAAGTGAGTAATTTTTGTTCATATTTAAGTGAATAATGTTGAATGCAGAGATTTCACTGGAAACGTGCTTCAAAAATGAACCATGGATTGATGTTGACTTCTGCACTAAGGCCTGTTCATGATGCTGGCAAAAAGCTTGAGAAAATTGATGGATCAAATCATCCTTTATTGAGGCCTCAAGACTTGAGGTTACATCTTTTCCTTCATTTGTCTTCTATAAGAATAATCATACTTGTCTCATCCTCCTATAATTTATGTATTGACTTTCTATAATTTATCTATTTATTTTAATCTTAATTTATTTAAAANCTAAATATTTAATAGATATTAATATCATAAAAAATACTATATACAGTTTTTTATATTTTAATATCTTCACCATTGAATTATCGTTTAATGGTGAAAACTAAAAATATACTAAGTAGATCTCTATAATGAGATATATACCCCCAAATTCGGCACTTATGACATATGACTATATCATCAATTTTTGTCACTAACTTTTATACCCAACAATGTGGCTCTTGGCATAGTAAGATTATTTCATTGTGATATCAATGCGGGATGTGTTCAAAACTATAAAAACAACATTATAATTTTTGAATAAAAGTGCGTTTATTTAATCCTCCTCGGGCCGTCATGATGTGGAAGTCTCGTATGTCGGACTATTTTTTTCTCCCTTTTTTATCTGTCTTTGGAGACAAATATCTTGAATAAATAGGCTGGCGATTATGGCGTCGGAGAGGCTATTGATTCTGCAACCTCATAGTTGGGCTTTGAGGAGAGACCATGGCATGATGCTCTACTACAACAGGTTAGTATGTAATGTTGGACATAGAAGCTGCTAAATTCCTCTCATGTTAGAATTTCTTCGTATTTGTAAAGATAAAATTTTATTTTCATAAGTTAAGACGGTTAGAATCATAAAATAAGTTCAACATGTTTTAGCTGTTGTCATGACTCATCCAAGTTATCAGAACGACCGTTGGAGCACGAATGATGACAAAAATGAATGGATTCTAACAATACCGACCCTTCGTATACCCTTTACAAATCCATGGGTCCCATTTTTTTTGTATGTGTAAACACACTAGTTCAGTTAGATGGATGGATGGACGAATGAGCGCCGTATCACCCATAGATGAAATATCAGTCAATATCTAATATATTGGTATTATGCTCCCAATACTAATATTTCACGATATTGTGGTGAAATTACATTATGTTTCTACATCAGTGATATATTGTGATATATCGATCGGTATTTATCTGTCAGTTTATAATCTTTATAAATTTTATTTCTTGCCTACTTTTTGATAGCCATCATCTATTGAAAGCATCCTGTTTTTCTATTTCGAGTTCAACGGTGGTTTGGCAATGGCAGGGAGTATGGAGAGGCAGTTCAAGAGCTTAGCATTTGCATGGCCTTTGCACCAGAAGAGGAGGCGGCCGTGTTGGAACCATTTGTGGAGAGGCTGCACCTACTGCGTCTAGAAGCTTCCTGGAAGTCTCTGGGCCATTCAGGTCAATTCTCTATCCTCTGATTAAATGAGTAACAACAAAAACTTCTAATACAAACCTTACTAAAATCATACCCACAAAAAAAAAAAAAAAAAAAAAAATCTCAAATCATGGGCATTAAGAGTTCATCTTTTCAAGGCATTGTTATGAAGAATACTGTAAAAATATTCGCATTTCTCGTATCTGAGTTCAAGAAGGTTAAATCTTTGGTAATTTTCTCATAACGTGATGTAGTTGTGAAAATCTCTAATTCTATATCTTGCATCTGAATTGAATTTCTTTTTTCTGGTTAAAGAGTTTATTTTCATTATTTGATGTCAATAGAGCAGATACTGCATAATGACTGAAATTGTGTCAAACAAAATTCATTGGTATCCCACAAAAAAAAAAAAAAAAAAAAGGATGTATGAAGTGAGATATGA
>JAODPA010124892.1:0-17579 GCA_025585075.1 Nepenthes mirabilis
AGTATTATGTTTTTGTTTTTTGGTTCTTCTGTTAGATAGTTCCTCTTTGGTTTTTTTGAGAAATTCTCTGATGTACCAGGTGCTTGGGGTATGCCCTAACTTTTTATGTTCTAACTCCAAGTCAAAAAATTTGGAGTTATAACATATTTTTTTGTAAATTTTACTCCTGTTAATCCAAAATACACACTTACCAAAAAAAAAAAGAAAAGACATCCCTATCCACCTCCAGGCACATCCTTGCAGCGTGCATATATAATCCATCCTAGCAGTTCGTGGATCAAGACAGAGTAGACGCCCCACTCGACTTGCAATCCAACTTAAACCTAGCGGTGTCCAAAAATCAAATGGAACATTAAGCAGACTAATCCAGACAGGAACGGTCTTATGGGACTCCTTATTCAAAACCATGCCAGGAGACCAACGCTTAAGAAATAAGGATTTCTTCTGGAAATACCAAGGACCGTGTGCCAAGCAAGCAGACAGTTGAGCATCAGAATCAAAACTGAAAAAGAAGAAACCCTTGCCATTAGTAGCAACGTGATTAATCCCATATTTTGCCCAGATGCTACTAGCAATGGAGCTTACAGCCAAAAAGTGAAGAGGCTTTTCGAAGAAAAACCCAACCAGAGTGGAGCCCCAGAACTCCCGACACTGCTGAGTGACTTCCTCCGGAGGAGAAATGAGGGGATCGACACCGTCGAGAGAAAGGGAAGGAAAGTATTTAAGAGTGTCTAAGGAGCGAAAACTCCGGCTCTAGGAAGAACGAGACCTAGAAATAGATTTGGGAAAATTTGAAGACGTACCAGAGTTCTTCTTGGTGACATCCGCCCAAGAAGGAGCAGAAACTTCATGCACAAGGTCATTCCGGAGACCATCGGATTTCAGGGAAGACAAAAAAGGAGCATCGGGAGCCGGTGATAGGGAGACATCCGACCGCCTTAGCTGCGGGAAGTCAATCGCGTCAACCTGCCTCTTCGATTGCTGTAAGGAGGTCGAAGAAGAAGGAAGAGCAAGGGAGACGAGGCCAGAGGGCAGGCCAGAGGAGACCCCCGGAAGACCGGCCATGGCCGGCAACGGCACTGCCGTAGACGGGAGGAGCGCCAGGTTGATTCGAATTTGAATTCGAGGAGAGAGGAGAGAGCACTCCTAACCGCACTAACTCAGCATTTGAGTCGCACTCCCAATCTCCTCCTATCCATTCATCTTCTCCCTTAGCTTCTCCTGTTAGGGATTCTGATGCTCTGTCTTTGCGTCCCGGGGCTTCTGATGAGTCTTGGCCCGTGGGTGCGAATTGGCCCCTCGTTCCTGTTGTTGCGTCCCCCCTGGTTGAGGCTGTCTCCCCCTCTGTTGTTGCTAAAGTTTGTTTCGGCCCTTCGTCGATCCTGATTCAAGCTCCGTTGGCAGCGCCCAAGAAGACGGGTTCCCTGCTCTCACCGTCGTGGGCCTCTATTGTCTGCAAGGACTCCATGGAAGCAGGTACACAACTTAAATTCTTCCCTCCCCCAACCCCTAATGGCTCAGTCATTGAACTTTTTTCCCCTGCTGAGGTTATTCAGCAGGGTAAAATTACGTGGAGGACTTCACTAGTGGGTTATTTCTATGAATCCCCCTTTAATTTCTTCGTGGCCAATTATATTGCCCGAAAGATATGGGCTAAGTTCGGGATTTCTCATGTTTTTTTTTGGTAAGTAAGTGTGTATTTTGGATTAACGGGAGAAAAATTTACACGAAACTATGTTATAACTCCAGGTGTTTTGACATGGAGTTAGAACATAAAACACTAGGGCATGCCCCGAGCGACAGGTACAACAGAGGTTACATCAGAAGACCTCTAAGAGGATCGCTCTAACAGAAATAGAAAATGAACAAAGTCATTTTATATAAGCAGATTCAACAAAAAAAACCTTGCCCAAAACCAAAAAGCACCCCAAGTACAGGAAGCAGAAGACAGCAGCAGCTCTCCCACCGCCGGCTGCTACACACCAGCAGCAGAAAATGTACCGATCTTCAGAAACCAACCAGCACAGGAATCGACAATCAGCAATGGATCAACAGCCAGTAATCCACCAAATTAGATGCAGAGCGGCATCACAGACCAGCATACGAATACAGAGGCCACTACCCAAAATCTGGGTCAGCAGCTCGCCAGCCACAGCCTTACAAGAATAGCCGCAAGAAGATACCTCCTTCTGTGACAGCACAGTGACAGCCTCACAAAAGGCCGCAGAGAAGGCAATGCAGCACCTCCTACTTCAGTATCTGCCCTTTACAGCAAAAACAGCAAATTCAGCATCAATTTGTAACAAAAAAGTCCAAATTTCAGCACCAGAGAAAAACATAATCCGGCTCGTTATCAGCTGCTCTCATCCAATGATAGCATATGTATTCCTTCAGCACAAGGGAACCCAGCTTCTACCAGCTCAGCAGCTGTGCATTATGGGCATATGTAATAAACCCAAACAGCAGCTGCACCCAAAGCAGCACAATCATCGCTGGAATACATCAGACCACATTAGGAGCATGGCATAAGCCATACCTCAGATCCAGATTGACAGCACTAGCACATTCCCAGGATTCCAAAGCCGAAGTATAAACAACCAAAGTGGTGGACATGATCAAATGCATCCATCATCCAACAACATCCACCGACAAGATCATATAGCATGCAACAACATGCATCAACTCACTACTTCTTTTTTTTTTTGGTAAGTAAGTATGTATTTTGGATTTAAGGGAGAAAATAAATTTACAAAAACTATGTTATAACCCCAAGTTTTTTTACTTGGAGTTAAAACATAAGAAGTTAGGGCATTCCCCGAGCAGCTAGAACATCATAAGATATTTCAAAAAAACCTCTAAGAGGAAAATCTAAAAGACCGAAGATGATCAAATTCATTACACATAAGCAAAATTAAATGCTCCCCAAGAATTCCAGTAACTGGGTCATCATGCGACACCACGCATAAATGGCTCACCCACTGCGGCATTCAACTTCACCACAGCATCAGCTTCATGCCAGCCGAGACCATTTCATCACCACATGGTGAGAAAAAAAACTGAAAATCAGGCGCAGATCCAGCCAGCACCAAGTTCCATCACTATCAGCATCCAAACTCTATACCCAGGCACACACACCGGAGCACACCGGTCAGAAGGTCAGCAGCAGCAGCCCGACACAACCAGCACAATGCACTGCCCACCAGCAGCTATACAAATAAACCACAAGACACACTCATCAGTGCCTCGAAGCTCAAATGATCAAAAAGTTGATGTTCAAACAGAGGCAGCATTTTATCCAGCCATGAACAAAGCTTCAGCCCCTACTGACAAAGCTCCAGCCGATTCTTCAAACCAATCAAGGAATTACCTCCAAACAAACTCAACCCCAGCACGATCTTCAGCTTGCCAATCAAGCAAGAAGACTAATAGATCAGCAATGCAACAACAGCATCAAACTGGCTGTAAAAGCCAGCCAATAGCAATCCAGTGGGCTTCAACATAATCACACCACAATAAGGCAGCGAACAAACAGGGCTCCACCTCACCAAGAAGAAAATTTAACAACCAAAGAGTACCGCAACTAGCTACTCTGCCCTCATCCGACGGGTCCCAATCCATAAGCACACGGGCTCCCCCAACCCAATCAAAAGGGACACACAGCCAAAGACAAACAGAGCAACATCAGAGTACATACGGCTGCATCGATTTCTTCTGGATGAAATAGCAGCCCACAAAATACTTCAATCAAATCAGAAGTCTAATATTTCTATCAATAGTAGACCAGATCAGCATCAGCTAGCCACCACAGTGCCAAGAATCAGCACCATCAACAGATTCAATGAAGACCAAAGGCCTTCACATCACCAATGCATCACCCAACCAATCAGGGAAGTCCATCTTTCATAGAGGCAGGAAACAATCCACCCTCAACAAGATCAGATCCCATTTCCATCATCAAACAAGAGATCCATTATCCACCCAGCATTTCAGATACAGACTAAATTCAGCAAAGAAAGGCTTTACAACATCTCCTGCTTCAGAAGCTGCTCGAAATCAATTTGCAACCAACATTACACACCACCAACAACAAGATCAACCCATGTTATTCATCGGCTGCTGTTATCCAACATCAGCACATGGAGGAGCCCTCCACAACAGATACCAGAAGAACATACCACTACAGAAGCCCATCAGATAGGCAGCAAGGACAACACCAGCAGATTAGTTACTGCCAACAAACCAGCTACAACAATACATCAGAGGCACTAATAGTACCAAAATAAGGAGTAAACATGCATTGGCATTAGCACAATCATCAGAGTGAGGTTCCTGCACCATACCAATCCAAGTTCACCTCTTATTATCGGCCGGAATGACAACAGCAGTGTCAAAGGGTCAAGGCTCTTGGAGAAGCCTTGGGTTTTTTTGGATTTTTCTTTTTCGAGGTCTTGAGGGCTTCCAAGAATCACCTTGCAGTTCCAATGCCTCCTTGACACTTAAGAATTTCTCAGAGGAGTAATCGATGGGCCTCCCCACAGAAATGTCAGTAGAGGACATGCTGGGGGAATCAGAAACGGATTCCACATGCTTGTTAGAAGCCAAGCCATACTTTTTTATTATACGTTGGATAGAGATAGGAGTTTTATCACTATCAGAATCAGCTTCAAGGCCCACCTTTTTGGGAAAATCAGGAAGGCCATTCGAACGACCGGCTCCATTCGAAAGGCAAATCGAACGGCCGGGGGCGATAGATAATAGAAATGGAGCTGATTCCAAATCATCCCCATTACCATCTGGGGAGGGTAGTTTTGACGTAGAGGAACCAACCACCAAACCCACACCAGCCTCACAGCCCACTTTAGAGCTCAAAATACATGGCAACCGGTCAGAACCAACGGCCACCGAATCCACATCTTTAGAGAACAGCCCAGATCCATTTAACACATCACCAACAGAAGGGGAATCCTGAGCATGAAGTCGCTCAGTCAGCAGGGTACAGGCAGGCATAACAGATTGGCAAGGAGCCGAATTGGGATCAGAATTCGACAGGTCTGGCCCAGAAGGCACCCTGTCACGACATTCTTCATTAGAAGAATGAAGAGTCAGCTCACAATGAGAGGGTGTCAGAGCCATAGCAACATTCTCAACAATGTTATGAACCGAATCAGGCTCCACAGGGTCATGCAGAGCATTAGGATCATCCAGTTTAGGAGGACCCGAGTCAGGTACGGAGCCATCCAATTCCAAGGAATTTGGGACAACAGCAACAGGGGCCAGCCCAGGGGATACAGAAACCTGGGACTCACAAGACAGGGTCGATTGAACAGAAGACCCTTTAGACATCAAGCCCCGACCCTGGAGGTAATCAGCAGATTTTGATTTGTCTAAGGAGTCGCTGTGACCACCCCTATTTCGGAAACCAGGCAATTCTACCTCAACAACAGATGCCTCCCTCACCCCAAATGCAGATCGATTTAAAACAATCTGGGATGGGAGCACCGCACCGGGTGTGATTTCGACACACACCCTAGCCGAGTGCAAGCGTTCCATTTTAGTAGTAGAAGGATCAAGTTTAAGAGGCTTACCCACTGCGCTACTAATCCAGCTGAGCCCAAGAGGTGTCCAGAACTCGGCAGGGATGTTCTTCAGCTTAATCCAAATAGGGAATGAATCCATCTGTTCTCTAACCAAGGGCATACCCGGGGACCATTGCTTGAGCAGAAGGGGGCAACCTCTGAAAGTCCAAGGGGCCCTGGCCAGGACAGCATTTGATTTCATCGTAGAGGAAAATCGAAACAGGAAGAGGCCATCAGCACCTTCCGCAACATGAACGAGGCCAAAGCGATTCCAAAGCCGACGAGCAATGTTGGCCATGGCCTGGAAATGAAGGCCTTTACCGGAGAAGCAACCCAGAATCGTCGAGTTCCAAATCGATTCACTCTGATGGATCACTTCGGGTGGTGGAGAGATACGAGCGATGACACCATCCACGGACTGTGGAGGGAAGAATTTCAGAGATGGGGGTGGAGGGACAACCTGGTTTGGGAAGGTAACGACCTCAGATGGACAGGTCAAAATCGCAACAGGGGCCAGACAAGGGGCTGACGGGAGTTCCACCATAGTCGAAGGACTAAGAGGAGGAGATATAACGACCGAAGGCAACCAAGGGTCAGACGAGGTGGCCGGGAGCCTCGGGTCAATGGGTAGGTAGGGAAGAGAGGGGGGAACAGGACTGACACCTTAAGAGTCGACCATGGCCTGCGTCGTCATCGACGAGGGTGAAGCAACGACTGCATCAACTCACTACAACTTACAGGAGAGAAAGCATGCCCATCCAGAAGAGCAATCAGCCGCTCAGAACACCGCAGGAAGATCAGATAGGGGATTTCTCATGTTGCTGAAATGGAAAATGATTTCTTTCTATTTCGATTTGCAAATGAACTACAGATGCAAGAGTGTCTAAACCATGGCCCTTGGAATTTTGATGGACATCCTTTCTTCTTACAGAAATGGACTCCGGACCTGGTCCTCTCCAAGGAGGACCCAATGACCTTCCCTATTTGGATTCATCTAAAGGAGGTTTCGGTCCAATTCTTGACCCCTCTGGGGCTTAGCTGAATTGCCAGTGCCATTGGGAAACCCCTCCAGATGGATCCCGCTACCGCCAGAAGGGACCGACTACGGGTTGCGCGTATTCGTGTTGAAATCAAGGCCGCATCCATTTTGCCTAAGAAAATCAGGGTAAATTTTGGGTGTCACTCGGGGGATTTTTTGGGGGTCAATGTGGTGGTTGAATATCCTTGGAAACCTGGACAAAGTGACTCTAGTCTGAAAGGGGGGAATCTTAAGAATCAGAGCAAGATGCCCCCTAAAATCAAACCAACTGGGCGTCAGATCCCTTTGGCACCCTTTGGCAGGGATCGGGGAGGGGGGAAAGGTCCCTGGCGAGTTAAAAGCAAACTTGAATCTGTGGTAAAGGCTGCTGGATCTGTGCCGGAGTCCAACTCCTTTGCGGCCTTACAATACTCAGAGGCTGACACCCCTTCAGGAATTACTGATGGGAGTGTGAAAAATGATGTTATTGACTTCGCTGACCCAGACCTAGGCTCCTCTCTGGGCAGTGTGGAGGTTGATATGAGGACCTTGACCCATTCTGATTTAGAGCGGGAGTCTCGGGGAGAGTCTACCCTGAAAAATGATGGCGCTGGTCAAGATGGCAGTAGCAGAGTCCTGAGAGTGCTTAATTGTGATCCCCTTTTACCTGAAGATGTCCAGATGGTGGGGGTGCCTCCAGGTCCCTCCACCACTAGCAATCCTTAAGTTACTAGGAGTTCTCATTTGATGGCTAGGCATGTTCCAACCACACTCAATGAGGTTGGTAGTTCTAGCCACACTGAGTGTCTCCCACCTGTCCTGGGTGAAAAGGACGTTGAGACTCCCTCGGAGAAACTGCTAGCAAAAAAAGTAAAGGGGCCTAAGAAGAAAAAACCCCATTCCCCTTTGCCCCATGGTTAGCATCGCCTGCTGGAATGTCCGTGGGCTAAATGGGGCAATCAAATCCCATGAAGTCATGAACGTCATTCGGCCTTCACGTTGCTCTATTTTTGGTCTTGTGGAGACTCGGGTTAAAGAAAATAAGGCATCTCATATCTCAAACATGTTGATGCCTTCCTAGAAGTGGGAGATGAACTATTCTGAAAACCCTTCAGGCCGTATTTGGATTAGTTGGGATGATATCAACGTTGATTTAAGCATTTTATCTAAATCTGACCAATTCATCCACCGCAGAATTGTTAATAGAATCAATAATTCATCTTTCTTCATTACCTTCATATACGCCTCCAACTCTGAGATTTTCAAGAGAACTCTCTAGGTGACCTGCGTGCCATCCACCGCCTCTCTTCAGATAATCCTTGGGCAGTTTTGGGCAACTTTAATGCTATTAGAACGCCTTCTGAAAATCTGGGGGGATGCTGGCATGGCAACAGTGCAAAGGACCTTGACAACTGCCTCACTGATTGCGATCTCCATGATCTAAGCTTTGAAGGTGCTTTTTTTCACCTAGAACGATGGCAGAGACCTGGGATCCCGCATCTTTCGTAAGCTAGATAGAGTGGTGGTTAACGGTCCTTGGCTGGCGGAACTCCACTACAAGGCCTCCTTCCACCCGCCTCATCTCTCGGACCACTCTCCCTGCTTTTTGTCCCCCACTTCTTCGAGGCCCTTCAAATCCCGATGCTTCCGGTTCAATAATTTCATCACCCAGCACCCTACGTTCATTTCTATTGTCCAACAATGTTGGATCAATTCTATCCAGGGTGTCCCCATGTTCCGGGAGGTTTCTAAATTAAGGCTCGTAAAAGAGAGAATAAAGGAGCTTAATCGTAACATGGGTAGCACCTCTGAAGGTGTCTCTCGTACGAGACTAGCCCTAGAGGAATACCAGAAGAATGGCCCGTTTGCTATCCCTCAACCTGGGGTAAACGAGGAGGAAAGCCTCTTAGCTGATTACCGCAGAGCGCTGAGATTTGAACTTGAATTTCTTCAACAAAAAGCGAAAATCCGTTGGCTCAGGAACGGCGACCAATGCACAAAATACTTTTTTCAATCAATTGCTGATAATCGGAACAAGAATCGGATTCTCTCCTTAACCAAAGAAGATGGATCTGTTTCAAGTAGCTTGGAGGAAGTCCAGCATCTTTTCATCAATCATTTTTCTCAACTCCTGGGTACGGGCAGAATGAGCGGGCCGTTCCCAAAGGAGAGTCTCCGGCCGTTCATTCTCCACTCCGTCCCTAATGAGCTTCGGCAGGAGATGAGTAGGCCCATTAATGATGAGGAGATTCGTCTGGCCCTTTTCTCCATTGATGATAATAAAGCTTCGGGGCCGGATGGATTTTCTGCCAAACTTTTCAAAGCTACCTGGAACGAAATTGGCCCTTCCATAACTTAAGCTATCCAGGACTTCTTTCATCATGGGAAGATTTTAAAACAAATCAATGCGACCTTATTGTGCTTAATCCCGAAAATCAAATCGCCTTCCAAGGTCTCAGATTTCCGGCTCATTGCTTGCTGCAACGTTTTATATAAGATCATTTCTAAGGTCATTGTTTCCCGCATTAAACCTTCGCTTCCTCTCCTGGTTGCAAAGTGTCAAGCTACTTTTGTTCCTGGCAGGAGCATTAGAGATAACATATTGCTTGCACAGGAATTATTTCATAAATACCACCTGAATAAGGGGGTCCCGCGTTGTGCGATTAAGGTGGATTTGATGAAGGCATATGACTCCATCCATTGGGACTTTATTTTGGTGGTTCTTGAACTGATTAATTTTCCCCCTATTGTGACCAAATGGATTAGTCAATGCATTACCACAACTTCATTTTCCATAAGCCTCAATGGTGAGTCGGTGGGATTTTTCTGTGGTGTCAAAGGACTTAGACAAGGGGACCCCCTTTCGCCCTATCTTTTTGTTTTAGGGATGGAAGTCCTTAATGGTATCCTGGTTAGAATGACTCAGACCAATCCGGATTTTCAATTCCACTAGAAACGTGCGGACACTGGAACTGTGATGCTTGGGTTTGCAGATGACATTCTCCTTTTTTCCAAAGCTGATTGCAAATCCATCCAAGCAGTTCACGAGAATCTTAAAATTTTCAGTTCTCTGTCAGGGCTTACTCCTAACCCGGATAAAAGTGTGGTTTTTTATTATTCAACAAGCGAGATCACTAATAGGGGTATCCTTGACATTCTCGGTTCTAGATTGGGGATTCTCCCTGTCAAATACCTCGGGGTCCCCCTCATAACCTCTAAACTCTCTATCTCTGATTGCAAACCGCTCCTCGATAGAGTCCAGCAATGAATTTCTTCCTAGAAGAATCGCTGGCTCTCCTGCGCGGGTAGGCTTCAATTGATTTCTTCCATTCTATCCACAATCCATAACTACTGGGCCTCCCTGTTCATCCTTCCTAAATCCATCTTGACATGCATTGAAAAGTCCATTCGCATCTTTTTGTAGCATGGATCCTTTGTCGGTCGGTTCTCTGCAAAGGTTGCTTGGACTGATGTGTGTTCTCCTAAAGAGGAAGGCGGGTTAGGAATCAAAAACTTGATTGCATCTAATAAAGCATTGTTGGCCCACCATTTCTGGAGGATTATTTCTAAGGATCCGAGCTCCATTTGGGTTGCATGGTGCTACGATCATCGTATGAAAGATCGATGCATCTGGAC
Source organism: Nepenthes mirabilis (assembly GCA_025585075.1). Classification (NCBI taxonomy): domain Eukaryota; kingdom Viridiplantae; phylum Streptophyta; class Magnoliopsida; order Caryophyllales; family Nepenthaceae; genus Nepenthes; species Nepenthes mirabilis. Next base: position 10,231 of record JAODPA010124892.1, read on the forward strand.
CATCAAAGTTCCAGATTCTACCCCGTGGAGCTTGAAAAAGCTGATGAAGCTCCACTGTACTCTGCGCTCTAAGATTCGGCATCAAATCGGTAACGAAATTGACACTTTCCTTTGCCTTGATTATTGGCATCCGCTTGGTCCGCTTTGCGATAGATCTAACTAGAGAATCAGGTGTATAACGGGGTTGCCATTAAATGCTAAGGTTAAGGAGATTATCAGAAACGGCGTCTTGAAATGGCCAAACCCGTTTGATATGGAGGTTGCTGGGATCTTGAATAGCATGCCTCTATATCTCCCGGACCCGTCCTGCAACGATGTGGTAGTATGGACTGCTGATCGAAGTAGGGTCTTCTCTTCAAAATCTGCGTATGGGATTTTCCGAGAGCCTAAAGCTGCGGTAGAGTGGTATTGCCTTGTCTGGGGCCCCATGGTTATTCCGGCTCACACCTTCATCCTCTGGCTGGCTACCCGCCATAGACTTAGCACTCTTGATAGGATTGGCAATTACCTTCACATTCCTGCGGCATGCATCCTCTGTCCCAATGGAAGGGATTGTCATGATCACCTTTTCTTTGATTGCCCTTTTTCCTCGGTTGTCTGGCGACAAATGCGCCATAGGGCAGGTGTTGCTGGCCTCACTCCAATTGGAAATCAAACATTTTATGGGCTACAAATCGTTGGAAGGGCAAAAACCTCAAAGCCTACTCTTATCGGCTCACCCTTGCTGCTTCTGTCTATTATATTTGGAAAGAAAGGAATCATCGTATGTTTAATAAAACGAGGGCACTCAACGAATCCCAAATGATTACCCTTATTTCTGTGGCAGTCCGGGGGAAGCTAGAGGTTTCTCATAATGCCGCCACAGTACAGGACAGGCAGGTTTTGAACAGATGGAACATCCCTAATACAAGCTTGCACTCGGACGTTTTGATTTTCGATTGACAGATGGTTGTCTTGCTGATGTGATTCCTTTGGTAGCTGAAGTAACTGATGATGCGGTTGGTTGCTGTGTTGCTGGATGGATTGGTGGCCGGAGTGATCTATGTTTCAACTTAAGGGGGGAGTCGCTCTGCGCATGATGAATCCGGAGTGCCCACGCATTTGAGGAATCCGGAGTGATTTGTGGCAACTTGATGGCCGGAGTGTGCTCTTTTTTCTTGGTTGCTTACCATCTGGAGTGTTATCCTTGGACGGAGAGGCTTTGTTCTTTGTTCCGGAGTGCCCTCTTGTCCTTTTAAAGGACGGAGTGGCCTTGTTTCCTTTTCTAGAGACCTTTATCCAAAAAAAAAAAATCTAAAAAAATCAAGTCCCTGAAGGTTGGAGTGCCTTATGTCCTCAAAGACGGAGTAACCTTTCGTCTCGTCGTTTCCGGAGCTCTTAAAGGGCGGAGCAATCCTTGAAGACTGGAGTGCTTTTCCTCAACTAAAAGGCCGGATTGCTTTATGCTCTTCTCGGACGGAGTGACTATGTGCATTTTTCCGGAGTGCCTCTTTTCCCTCTATTGGTCGGAGTGCTTTCTCTCTTTGGACGGAGTGACTTTGTTGCGTTTCCCGGAGTTCCTATGTTCTTTTAAAGGGCGGAGTGGCCGCAGTGATTTTTCGACGGAGCGTTTTATTAGATGGAGTGTTCTATTATCCTTGGTCGGAGTGGCTCTGCTCTCTTTTCTGGAGCCTTATATCCGGAGTGCCCTCTTGTCCTATTAAACGGACGGAGTGGCTTTGTTTCCTTTCCCGGAGCCCTTTATCCAAAAATAAAATAAATAAAATAAATATAAAAAAATTAAATTAAAAAAAAATCTAATCCCTGAAGGCTGGAGTGCCTTTGTTTATTTAAAGTCGGACTGACCTTTTAGTCTTGTCGATTCCGGAGCTCTATTAGGGCGGAGCACTCCTTGAAGGTTGGAGTGCTTTTCCTTCACTAATGGCCGGAATGCTTTATGTTATTCTCGGACGGAGCACTCCTTGAAGGCCGGAGCTCCATAAGGATGGAGCACCTTGGTCCTTTTTTCCGGAGTGTTGTTCTTTGCCGGAATATTTTCTTCGTTTTACCCGGGAGGAAAAAAAAAGTTGAAATAAAATTTTTTTTAAAAAAAACAATCCTTTGGCTTAGTCTTAGAGGACTCCGGAATCCGGAGTGTTCTTTTACGCTTATATGGCTGAAGTGGCCTTCATGCCTGTTGCTGCTATAAGCAGCGGATGTTGACTCCCATGTTAGGAGTATTTTTGTTCGCCAAAGACCAGAGTGGCCACACGCTTGATTAAGTCCGAAGTCTGATTATTTGGACGAAGTGGCCACTTGTTCTCTATAAGGATGGTTTGGTTTTTTTTTGGCGCAATGACAGGAGAGGGCCGATCTGCTTTCTGCTCACTATTGGATGGAGTGGATTGGTCGCAGAGTCCGGAACGTTATCTGTTCATTTGCTGACCGGAGTGATCCTCATTCATAAGCTGACCGGACTGACTTCTTCTGATGTCTTCCGGTGCTTGCTGTTTTCGGAGTGTGATTCAATTACTGAGCAAGCTTCGCGTTCTCAACGCTGGTTTAGACAATGTATTCTTGGTTTTAATGTCATTTGTCTTGGTCCTGGAGACGCCCGGTTTCTATGTTTTTTCAGGTCGGCAAAACACTTGGTAAAGAATATAGCTGTTCGTACATATCATTTAAATTTAATACAATTAATTACTTACCAAAAAAAAGAAACCAAACCTAGTCGACTGGACACGATTCGGACAAATAACTACATATTCCTTGGTCATTAATCTTGGATTTCATGATTCTAACATTTATAGTGGGTATCAACATCAGAATACCCAATAAAATCAAGCAAAACATCAAAAGGGAACGGAAAGTGATTATGAGAACACTTGCCTCGACACGTGCTTTCACCTTTATAACTAGCTCTCGGACAGATTCGGACTCCATTGCCTCGATCTCCACGTTTCTCTCACTAAAATCGGCGCTGCCTCTCTCCCTAGAAGCTTCCGACTCATGGGAAAAATGAGGAAAAGAGAAGCAGCCGCGACTTAAAAAGGTGCCACTGCTCAAGCGCGCCTCGAGTGAGCATCAGGCGGGTATAGTTTGGGAATTGCCGCTCGAGCTTCGCTGGTGGTGGATTAGGCGCTTCAGCAGCACGAACCGGAACTTTTTCTCGATTTTGCTTCCGATACCCAACCTTATTCGTTCTATAGGCCTAGTGTTGATTATTAGCATACTAATCACCTTATCATTATCAAGTTTTTAGACCCGAAACCTCACAAGTTGTGCGGTGCATGATGGATCCTTGAAACACGTCATGTCAAGGAAACAACGAAAAATAGTGAGAATGGTACTGTTGGGCCGGAGAGAGAAACTCTCTCCTCTCTCTTCGAATTCAAATTCGAAATCACCATGCCGCCGCTCCCGTCTCAGGCGGCGATGATGCCGGCCATGGCCGGCTCCCTGTGCGTGCCCTCTGTTCCTTCCCCTTCTCCCAGCTCCCTAAAAGAACTGTCGAACCTGTCCGCCTCACCCGATCTCCGTTCGTGTGCGGCCATTCTTTCTCTCCCTGTTGGGCCTCCGCCTGCGGAGGGTTTCCCGGAGGCTTCACCCCCGGCTTCTGATCCGGTCTTGTCCTGCCAACCCGGGCCCAAAACTGTCGTTAACTATGGTTCGCTGAAATTCTTCCGTCCACAATTCGTGGACGGTGATGTTGCCCGAATCTCGCCCCCTCTCGAAGTGCTTAAACAAAGCCAGCTGACCTGGAAATCGACTCTTCTCGGATGTTTCTCTCGAAAGGGTCTTCACTTTTTTTTTGGTAAGTAATTAATTGTATTAAAATAAAATAAATTGTACAGAGATTGTGTAATTTTCAAGTGTTTTGCCGACTTGAAAAAGGACACATAATTAAAAAATGGAGGAACCCCAAAATACATGACACAAGTCATAAAGGTCTCTCCGCCCGATTGAAGAAGAACATACCGGTTGCGCACTTCAACCAAGGAAACAAAAGGTGATCCAGCTAGGGATGCTCTTCGGAAGATAGCCCTTCAGCAGAATGGACTCAGAAGAAGGTGCACTCCGGCAGAAAATACTTCAGCAATTTCTACTCCGGAAAATTCCATTTCTGAAGATTTCGCACTGAAAAGTTGTACTCCATTAAGAATGCATGCCGGACGAAATAGCTCCAGCAAGTCACTCCGGAAAAATTCACACCGAGGAAAAAGCACTCCGGACGTATGCACTCCCGCAGAAAGGGACTCCGGAAAGAGACCCGCTGGCTAGTGCACTCCGGAAGATTGCACTTCAGTATAAAGAACTTCGGAAGAATACTCCAGCAAAAAAAGACAGATCTCCAGCAGAATTCACTCCGGTAAATATCTCGCCAAAAAAAGAGGTATTCCGGAAATTAGCACTTCAGCAAAAAAGAGCTCCAGTGGAAAGCACTCCGCCCAAAGCATTCCGGAAGATGGATGCACGCGATACTCGAAAGTGCGCACTCCGGAGTCCGGAGTCCGCAGAAGCTCCAGAAACCGGAGTGCACTAAACAGCAACAGAACCAGCCGGATTTTTTTTTTGGAGACCGGAATCTACAAGAGCCGGCAAAACGCACAAAGGAGATCCGGGTAAAGGAAAGCAAACTAGCCAAATACGAAGAAATACGCACTCCGGATTACGGAGTCCGCGAGAGCTCCGGAATCCGGATTACACAAAACAGAGTTTTTTTTTTTTTTCGGAGTCCGGAAACTACAAGAGCCGGAAAAACGCACAAAGGAGATCCGGGTAAAGGAAAGCGAACCAGCCAAACACGAAGAAATACGCACTCCGGATTACGGAGTCCGCGAGAGCTCCGGAATCCGGATTACCCAAAACAGATTTTTTTTTCGGAGTCCGGAATCAACAAAAGCCGAAAAAACGCATAAAGGAGATCCGGGAAAATGAGAGTAAACAAGCCAAACACGAGGAAAAAAAATGCACTCCGGATTACGGAGCCCACGAGAGCTCCGGAATTCAGATTACACAAAACAGAGATCTTTTTTTTTTTTTATGGAACCAAGACCTCAAAGCAAGGGCGCTCTGGAATCCGAAGTACGCAGTCACCAAGGAACTCAAGGTTAGGGCGCTCCGGAATCCAGAGTTCACAATCGCTCCCGAAACCGGAGCCCTCAAGCTCCGAAAACAGCAGTCGGAGCACACAAAACAGCACGGATCCAGCCCCCAAAGACTTCAGGGCAAGGGAACTCCGGAATCCGGAGAGCATAATCACTCCGGAATCCGGAGTTCACAAGCAGCTCGCTAAACGATCCGGAAACCAGAGCTCCGGTTGAAGACAGAAGTTAGGGAATAGAATCCGCATTCAGGGCAGCAAGGGGAATGCTCCATCTAATCAGAACCGATCTATCACTGTGGGCGGCAGAAAAATGAGAGGATTCCATCTTCCCCCGGACAGCAGCAGTGATTTGTTGGGCCAGCTGGGTAGCAGTGCATGTAGTGTTCTTGAAGATACGATGATTTCTCTCCCTCCAGATGCAATAAACTGAGGCTGCAAGGGTGAGGCGGAAGGAGCTAGCTTTAAGGCATTTGCCTTTCCAACGATTAGCTGCCTATAAAATGTTGGAGGACCATTGAGGGTAGGGCCAGCTGAGACCAGCCCGGGAGCGCATGAGCCGCCAGACAGCGGAGGAGAAAGGACAGTTGAAAAAGAGGTGGCTGTGACTTTCACTATCGTTAGAACAAAGGACACAAATTGGGGAGATGTGAAGGTATTGACTGATCCTATCCATGGTGTTGAGCCTGAGTCGGATAGCAAGCCAAAGGATAAAGGAATGAGCGGGGATGAACAGGGGGGTCCAAACAAGACAGGGCCACACCGCCACGCCGCTAGGAGGATGGAAAAGACTGTAAGTGGATTTTGTAGTGAAAGAACCTGAGGGGTCAGGTGACCAGAGAGCAAGGTCCTTGCAAGAGATATCAGGGGGGTAGGGGGCATGCGTTCAGCGATATCCGCTACCTCAGTGTCAAATTGGTTAGGCCAGCACCAGTCACCATTAGTGATGATGTCCTTAACTCTTGCATCCATGGGCAAACCAGTAACACATCTGGTTCTTTCACTAGTCTGATCACAGAGAGGGCCCAGAGGGTGCCAATGATCAAGCCAGAGGAATGTGTCTGCCCCATCGCTAATACGAAATTGGATTATGGGGCGAAGAGCAGGTCGGAGCTTCATAAGCTTTTTCCAGCTCCAATGGGCTGAATCTGGAATTTTTATGGTCCAAATGCAGCAATCTTTGAGTCTGTGAATGTGACACCAAGAAACCCAAATGGAGGCAGGGTCTTAGGTGATGATCCTCCAGAAGTGACGGCAAAGAAGGCTTTTATTAGATGCGACCAGATTTTTTAGACCCAATCCCCCTTCATCTTTGGGGGAGCAGACATCCTTCCAGGCAACTTTAGCAGAGAATCTACCATCAAGGGAGCCATGCCACAGGAAGGAGCAGAGGGCTTTGTTAATACTGCTCAAGATAGATTTGGAAAGAATGAACATGGAAGCCCAATAGTTGTGGATAGTGGAGAGAATGGAAGAAATAAGCAGAAGTCACCGGCAAAGGAGAGCCAGCGGTTCTTCCAAGAAGATATTCGAAGTTGAATACGGTCCAAGAGAGGCTTACAGTCGGAGCTCGTGAGCTTCGTGGTGATAAGGGGGACTCCGAGATACCTGACAGGGAGGGAGCCACGCTTAAATCCGAGAATGTCAATGATGCAGCGAAGGGTATCCTCACTGATAGAGCTGCAAAAGACCTCACTCTTTTTTGGGTTGGGGGTGAGGCCAGACAAGCAACTAAAGATGTTGAGACACTCATGAATGGCCTGAATGGAGTTGCTGTCCGCTTTGGAGAATAGAAGGAGGTCGTCCGCAAAGCCAAGCATCACAATACGGGAGCGATCGCAATTCCAATGGAATTTGAAGTCAGGATTAGTCCTACTTGTGACGACCCGACTTTTATTACCATCTAAAGCCGTCGTCAAATCCAAAGTTCTTACGAATAAGAGATAAAAAGGTGAACATAAAATTTTTTTCTTTTCTTTATTCAAACCTGAGATGCATTCTAAAGATTAATAATTTCATAAATTCCAAAAATATCACGGAAACATTCTAACATTCATAAGCAGCGGAATCATTTTACAAGTTCCCTCAAACAAAATAAACAAAACTCCAAAAATCTGCTCCAGCCAGTAAAACCATAGGACTCTATTCGACTTCGTCCTCCATAAGCTTGTCATCTGAAAATTTGCAAGAGTGAGCTTACAAAGCTCAGCAGGATACTCACATGCAGAAAAACACAAGCATACATATAATCAAATTATAGATCATA
>JAODPA010124903.1:0-17577 GCA_025585075.1 Nepenthes mirabilis
AAACCTCTTTATTAAACACATTAGACGTGCCATATTGTATTGTTTGTTGTGTTGGAAAATATGGCGACTAACTTTCCCACTCAAATAACACAGTATGGAATGTGAATGAAGAAGAATAATAAACACAAGAATTTTACGTGGAAAACCCTTATCAATTAAAGAAAAAAATTACGGGATAATTCGTCCGCTGAACGTATTTCACTATGTGAGAGATCTGGAAACAAGTTTCCCCATTACACAGTAGAGAATAAAGAGAAATTAAAGAACAGAGTAATGGCAACACACACACGGTTGTTTACAGTTTTTCCTTCCTTCACCGTTTTTCTTTCGCTCTCTCTAGTACTCAGGCACTCTACCAAAAAAAATATTTCACACACCTCTCGCATACATCTATTCAGCAAGTTACAATACTTGCTTTTGAAAATCACACACCGAGAGATCTAGGGCAATTTTTTCTCCAGAAAGGACAGGATCAATCCTTGCCAACAATGTGAATATTTCCTATCAAAAATGCCTTCAGTATAACCGTTTGAGATCACGTATCTCCAGAAAATCTGCTGAGTTAGCGTTGTACTGGATTTCCTAGTGGGCGGCTAACCGTTGGCCGTTCGCGTTCTTCACGAGACCGGTCAACACCCCTGTTGATCGTCTGAAGTTTGCCCTTCTGGAATCTCTCAGTGAATTCGGTTTACTTAACCGCCAAACCGGTTAATATTGTTTGCCGGTAATGTTGACCGTCAATCCGGTCAACTCCATTGACCGTCCATCCGGTCAACTGTGTTGATCGGAATTTCTTTCCTTTATAAAACAGTACATTCGTGCTCCGCCCAAGTTCTTCAATTACAATAACTTCTTCACGGGAGTGATCCCCAATAAATTTTCCCTCACGACCGTGAGGAAGTTGGATCCATTAGCCCGGCTATTTTACAGCATGCTTCATTCTTTCCTCTTGGTAAAATCTTAGTCATCATATCTACCCCGTTGTCTTCAGTACTGATCTTCTCCAGCGATAATAAACCAGTTTCAAGCACGTCCCTCACCAAGTGGTATCAAATATCAATGTGCTTGGATCTCGAGTGAAACGAAGAGTTCTTACAGAGATGTATTGTACTCTGACTGTCACAGAATACACTGTACTTCTCATATTGAAGACCCAACTCTTGAATAAATTTCTTCATCTACAACATCTCATTGCATGTCTCTATAATTGTAATATATTCTGCTTCAGTTGTAGATAGAGCTATACATTTTTGTAGCTTGGACTGCCAAGAAACTACACTGCCCGTAAATTTTATAAGTAACCCGATGTAGATTTGCGTGTGTCGATATCTCTGACCATATTCGCATCTGAGTATCTCACCAACTGCGGTTTGTCACTTCTAAGGCATAAACACCTCTTAAAAGTTCACTGAATATATCTCATGATCTATTTTACCGCGGACCAGTACTCCTTTCCCGAATTTAATGGAAAACGGTTAACTGTCCCGATGGCATGAGCTATGTCCGATCTGGTACACACCAAGGCATACATTAGGCTTCCCACAGTATAGGAATAGGGCACGCCTTTCATGTGTCTCTTCTCGTCATCCGAGGACGGATATTGACGAGTGCTCAGCTTGTAATGATTAGCCAAGGGTGTGTTCACGGGCTTTGACTTGTCAATGTTGAACCGTTAGAGCACTTTCTCAATGAAGCTTTCTTGAGACAACCACAATTTTCTAGCCTTCCGATCGTGTATAATTTTGACTCTCAGAATTTCCTTCGCCAATCTAAGGTCCTTCATAGCAAATGACTGCCCAAGTTGTTCTTTCAGCTCCTTTATTCGAGCACCATTTCGTTCAACTATCAACATATCATCCACATATAGGAGAAGAATGACAAAATCATCATTAGCAAATCTCTGCACAAAAATACAGTGGTCACAAGTAATCCGTCGGTACCCTTAGCCGACCATAACAGACTCAAACTTCTTGTACCACTGTCGAGGAGCTTGCTTCAGGCCATACAGACTTTTCCTCAAATGGCATACAAGTTGTTCCTTTTCTTTAACCTCAAAACCTTTTGACTGTTCCATGTAAATCTCCTCCTCAAGCTCTCCATGGAGGAATGCGGTTCAGACATCTATCTGCTCCACCTCAAGGTCCTGGGTGGCAGCTAGACCCAATACCACTCGTATGGAAGATATCTTCACTACCGGAGTAAATATCTCACCAAAATCAATTCCTTTCCGTTGTCCGAAACCTTTTACCACCAATCGTGCCTTGTATCTTGGCTCATTAGTGCTCTCGTCCATTTTCAATCGGAAGACCCATTTATTCTTCAGAGCCTTCTTCCCCTTAGGAAGTTTAACGAGATCAAAAGTATGGTTCTCATGAAGAGAACTCATCTCATCCTTCATGGCCTCCAGCCATTTCTCCTTACTTTCGCCATTCACAGCCTCTTCATAGTCTTCAGACTCTCCGGTATCAGTAAGCATAATATATTCATTGGGGGACAGACGAACGGATGATCGTCTGTTCCGAGAGGATTGTCTAACAGCAACTTCTTCAGCCGGTTGAGGGATGGCTTCCGCCTGGTCATTATCAGGAACCATGACCTCATCTCTAGTATCCTCAACTGCCTCAGGACCACAGTTATCATCTTCTAATGATGCAAGACGGACATCTTCGATACTTACTTTGTCCGTCTGTTCATCATTACAATTTGCCTTCCTACCAATGTCTTCAATCGTCTCATCCTCAGCAAATGTTACATCTCTTAACCGGACAAGTTTTCTGGTAGCAGGATCATAAAATCTGTAGCCTAACTCATCATCTACATAGCCCAGAAAGACGCATTGTATTATCTTTGGCTTCAATTTCGTCCTTCCGTCTCTTGGGACGTGTATGAATGCTTTACATCCGAACACCCGCAAATGATCATAGGACGGCTCCACGCCAGTCTATATCTTCTCCGCCATTTCACCCATCAGAGGCTTATTGGGCGACCTGTTGATAATGTAATCCGCCGCCGGGAGTGCTTCTGTCCAGAACGAAGTATGAAGCTTTGCTTCAGGGAGCATACAATGTACTCTCTCCAAGAGCGTACGATTCATTCGTCCTGCTACTCCATTCAACTGAGGTGTCTTCGGTAGCATTTTTGATGCCTAATACCGTGTGACTGGCAGTAGGCATCAAAGGATCCCAAATATTTACCGTCGTTGTCACTTCGGGCGGCCTTCAGTTTCTTCCCCGACTGACGCTCCACAAGAGCATGAAACTGTTCAAAAGTACCAAGAACCTGATCCTTGGTCTTCAATGGGTAAACCCACAGTCTTTTAGAATAGTCGTCAATGAAAGAAATAAAATACTGAGCACCATCGATCGACTTCTCTTTGAATGGTCTACACACATCTGTGTGAATAAGATCAAGTAGTCCGATTTTTGGGTTGACGAAACTCCATTGAAGGAAACTTTTCTCTGTTTCCCGGCCAAGCAGTGGTGACACGTCTTCATCCCGTCCTCCTTTGTTCCGTTGATTAGACCCTTCCTGGTCAAGTGAGACAATCCTCGTTCACTCATGTGGCCCAGCCTCCTATGCCACAAAACTTCTGTCTCCTTACAAGTTGCAGCGTTCACATCTCCGGCCATGGCACAAACCTTCATCACATATAGGCCGGAGCACTTTTTTCCTCTTACTGTAACAAAAGACCCTATGGTCAGCTTCCACTCACCTTCACAGAAGATATTATAGTAACTTTCATCATCCAGCCGATCGGCTGAGATGAAACTCAAACGAATATCAGGAACGTGATGCACATCCTTCAACAACAGCTTCGTGCCATTATTTGTGACCAGAATGATATCTCCTCTACTTATAACCGGAGATGTTCCTTTATTGCCCATCCTAATTACTCCAAAATCTCCTGGAGTATAGGATACAAACAGTCCCTTTTTGGACGTGACATGTAGGGTAGTGCCCGAATCAAGTACTCAACCAGATTCCATGTCTATCAAGTTTGCCATTTCTCCTTGACATGTCAACATGAGATCCCCACTTGTGACTACTGAGACGGAGGACGTTTCCTCCCCGCGTCCTTTGTCACTCTTCTCCTTCTCTGCATTTTTTCGCTTTTATTTGAAGCAATGCTTCTTAATGTGGTCCTTTTTGCCACAGTGATGGCACTTCAAGTTTTGGTATCTGGACCGTGACTTATTGCGTCATTTTTCTCCTAATTTCTGGTGGCGATCTCTATTTCTTTCCCTAGATTTGGTCACCAGCACTTCAGAATGAAAAGACGATAAGGTCTTTTGTGACCGTCTTGACTCATTCATGAGTAGAGAGGCAATAACCTCATCCAACTTTAAAGTATCCTTGTCGAACAGTAAGGTTGTGACGATATGATCATAGGTGACCGGCAGAGAAGCCAGCAGAACCAACGCCTTGTCCTCCTCCTTGATTTCCCCATCAAGAGCAAACATTTACGTCAATATCTGGTTAAACTCGTCAAAGTGTTTCTCAAAACTCCCTCCTTCTAATAACCGTAAGCCATAAAAATACTTCTTTACCTGTAGTCTGGTTGTCAAAGATTTGTACTTGTAACGACTCTCTAACTTCTCCCAGACCTCCGCCGGATTAGTTAGGCCAAGAACTTCTTGGAGAGTGTTGTCCGCCAAGTACAGTTTAATGATACAGTTTGTAAAATCTCTCTTATTTTGCCATTCATCGTCGGTCAGATTTTCAGACTTTTTCTCCTTCTTCAACGCCTTCACTGTCCCTTCTCTCGTCAGAATGTTCTTCACTCTCTCTTGCCAGAGAATGAAATTGCCCTACCCGTTGAACTGCTCAATATTGAACGGCAGATTCTTTGACGACGAGGATGCCATTAAAATAAAGTATGGAACATGTCTCTGATACCACTTGTTGAGAAATATGGCGACTAACTTTCCCACTCAAATAACACAGTAAGGAATGTGAAAGAAGAAGAACAATGAATATAAGAATTTTACGTGAAAAACCCTTATCAATCAAAGAAAAAAACCACTGGACAATTCGTCTGCTGAACGTATTTCACTATGTGAGAGATCTGGAAACAAGTTTTCCCATTACACAGTAGAGAATAAAGAGAAATCGAAGAACAGAGCAATGACAACACACACACGGTTGTTTACAGTTTCTTCTTCCTTTACCGTTTTTCTCTCGCTCTCTCTAGTACTCAGGCACTCTACCAAAAAAATATCTCACACACCTCTCGCATACATCTATTCAGTAAGTTACAAGACTTGCTTTTGAAAACCGTACACCGAGAGATCTAGGACAATTTTCCCTCCAGAAAGGACATGATCAATCCTTACCAACAATGTAAATATTTCCTGTCAAAAACGCCTCCAGTATAACCTTCTGAGATCACGTATCTTCAGAAAATCTGCTGAGTTGGCGTTGTACTGGATTTCCCAGCCGGCGGCTAACCGTTGACCATCCGCGTTCTTCACGAAACCGGTCAACACCCCTATTGACCGTCTGAAGTTTGCCCTTTTGGAATCTCTCAGTGAATCCGGTTTACTTAACCGCCAAACCGATCAACATTGTTTGCCGGTAATGTCGACCGTCAATCCGGTCAACTCTATTGACCGTCCATCCGGTGAACTGTGTTGATCAGAATTTCTTTTCTTTATAAAATAGTACATTCGTGCTCCGCTCAAGTTCTTCGATCACAAGAATTTCTTCACGGGAGTGATCCCCAATATGTTAATTTAATGGATTGTGCTTATATTTTAATTATTAGCATAATTATTAATCATTTTATGTTCACATTACTATATATTAATACCAATTGACACCTATGGCTTTGAGCAAGTTAGGTTATGCCCGCAAGCCCACTATCCGAACCCACAATTTTCTCACCCAAGTAGTTTCGAATTTGAATCTAAGACCCAAGGCCCTGAGGCCCGAGACTACTACTCGGCCATTGTTGTAACTTGGCCACCGGACTTATGACTATTTTATTGTGCTTTTAGGTGTTGGCTCTTTTAATAATTTAAAACTCATTTGGTTTACCAAAGTTTTGTTATTACTAAAATAATAATATCAACAATATTTTTCAAAAAAAAAACATCCACAAATATTATCTTTTTCATGAAATATTTAGAATTATCATGTCCAAAAAAATAACGTGAATTTACCAATTTCAGCGTATTGGAAGTTTTTCTTCATGGATTTACGAATTCTTATCTGAAGATTGAATATTCTATTCTCTCTATATTAAAAAACTTTAAATAAGTTAGTATATTTGAAATAGTATATTATTTTACGGTTCATGCACATCTAAAAAAAAATTGTACTTGAAGTCCCGAACCGATTTTTTGGGCACTACACACAAAAATAAGAGGTAAACGTTATTTCTCAAAAACAATTCTTCAAGTTAATATTTTATTCTAAAGAATAGAATAGTTAAATATAATACCTGGATATTGCAAAATTATAATAAGAGCAAATTTATTAGATTTGATGAGATAATCATAGAGGTTAAAGGCTATCTTGGCCTTGTGGTCCCTGTATAGGGGGGATAGAATGTCTTACCTAAAGATTTAACTCTATGCCCGCTTTTCTTTTGGACCCACACGTGTTTTGGATATAGGGTTAGCACAGCGTTAGATGAACGGGGGATTCTGCTCCACATAGCAGGATTTCACCTCCAAAAAAGTATTTTTTTTTTTGGTTTTCAAATTCCACAAAAAAAAAAAAAAAACTTTTTCTCGTTTGGGACAAAGATCCTGCTTTGCGGAGCAAGATCTCCCAATCTTGGCGTTAGATGGGTTGTCAAACCACTATTTAAATACTGTTGGTTGTGTTATCCGGTGATTCTCTTGGGAAAAAAAATCATTGTGAGATCGACACCAATGGCCGGTTGTGAAGGCTAATAGAATGAAGAGTTTGACGGTAAATGTAAAGAAAATCCTCCTTTCTCTCTCCCTCTATCCTTTGTTGGATCGTGCTCTTTCTTTCTCTCTCTATTCCTCTTGTTCTTCCTAGGCATGTCCAAGAGGCTTGCTCAGGTGCCTCCTCCTCACTTCTCGAGGCATCTCCCCTTTTATAGGGTAGAGCATGAAATTCCTGTGGACTAAAGCAGTTTCTTGTCAATGGTCGGCTAACGTCATTAAATCCTCCTAATTGGCTTGCTAACATGGAAGCTTGTTAGTTGCCCCACGATGCAAGAAGAGGTCTCCCATTGACGAGCTAATGCATGCAACAACTCTGATTGGCTCCTAGCATGGTTACTCGTCATTGGTCGGGTGATACGCATGACGATTCTTGACCAGGCCACATGTGTGAAGACTTATCATTGGCCAGGTAACGACGGCTGAAGGCTCTCATTGGTGGAGCGATGTGGGCCATGACTTGCGATTGGTCAGGTGACCACGAACGGGGGATCCTACTTTTCCCTCATCAACCGTCAGATGAAACCGTCGGCCTAAATTTTTGCTTTTTTTTTAATTTTTTTGTAGAATGTTAGACAGATCTGGACTATCCATTAATCGACGGCCTAGATGAAATGTTATTTTTAAATCTGGACTATCAGTTTAAATGTAGTGATCTGACAGCCCAAATTATGTGAAAATTTGAGCCATTTGATTTGGGACACATGGACGGTCGCGATTTAACTTTTAAATAAAAAATAACGAAAATATGGGCGATGATTAGAAGACATGTGGACGGCCGAGATTATGAATCAAAATTTTTGAAAAAATATCCTTGGTTCTCCTTTCCCCCCTCCCACTTTCTGAAACCCTTCCATCTATCTCTCAGATCTCAAAGCCCTAGTTGTTGTAACGTACCATATTTTCAACCAAAAATCTAGCAGAGTTTTGACTATAATACGGACGTTGGCCAAATATAAAAAACGTGTAAATATCCTGTATAACACAATATAAAATTTCACAATACATATCACAGGATTCAAAGCCATAAAATCTCACGTGACACCAATATCATAATTTCAGTATGACGTTGGCTCAGAATAGATACCACTAGGTACCCAATTATCTATAGCAAAATCTGTAAAAGTATAAACATTCATTAGTACAACGAAAACTACACTACGAGTTTATCTTCATCATTAACATAATCACATGCATATATCCATGTATAAAATCCATTAGAAATACAGAATAATTCTATCAGAAGACATAAGACTACAAAACTAAATCTATAAGATCATCTTCATCGTCTTCGAGTCTAGCCAACTTGAATCCTTTACCTTACCTTATTTGGTGCAACTTATGGTCATCTGGAGGGAGAAAAATAGTAAGGGTGAGTTTAAACTTAACAAGGCACAATCTAACAAAGGACATGCAATATTTCATTTTAAAAATAGAATAATGTGTATAGAAAGGAAATAAAGGCATACGGGAGATCATGTATCATGAACATAAAAAAATATGTTTTCATGAATGTTTTTTCAAATTTCTTTTGTTCTTTTTCCTTATTATTTTCTCAATCATTAATTCGTTACTAAAAACATATTTCATTGAGGAACCAGGGTCAATAGACTTTACTGACTAAATGAGCGGTCGGTCATTACCTGAATTGTGTTCAACTCACACAATTTAAGGCGGATGTCCTCTTATTCTCAACCCAGAGGGGGGCCGTCTACATGTAAACCTCATAGACGGGGCCATAGGCCGCAAGCGGCATTCATAATAGACAACGACTATCCACTATAATATATTAAGGCATGCTAAGAAATATCACCCGTTATAAAATACGACTAGGATAAACGGTTAGAGTAATCCTTAAATTTTCACTGTAATATTATAACATGTCAAAGTTTATTATCCTTAATTCTTGGTCCAAGTTTCTTTGATCATTACTTCTTTAAAAAATTTTACTCTTAAGCACATACTTCTTTCATTCTCACTCTACTGGAGAGTATTTCATATGCCAAATTAGTTTATAGGTCTATCATTTAATTATAGAATTTCTTCCATCATTATATTTCCTTTTTCATAAGCATATTTCGATACAGATTTTTATATTTTTGTGAGTTTAGGTCCTCACATGTTCATAATTTCATACATAATTTATTTGGAGCTTCCAGAGTTAAAAGTTCCTTGCCATATCAAACTAAGTACGATTTTTAGAGTGTCTGATCGATAAATTTTTTCATAACAGTTTGTATCATAATTCCGGAGCATGCAAAATTTGAATATTCATAAATTATAAAATCAAATGTAATTCAATTACATTCATAAGTCGGGGTTCAATGTTCTAAGTCTAATTTATGTATAAGTTTTGTTGGAAATTAGTCGGAAGGCGCAGGGCGCGGGTTAGGATTCCTGTGTGCATAAATCGCACCAAATGTAGGAATTCGGTCACCAAATTGATGGAATTTCATGCTCTAGTTATGAGTTTCAATTTTCTAGAGTCAAATTGTGCATGACACCCAAAATAAACGGTAAATTTGGTTTGGGCAAGGGTTAGGGTTCTAGTGTACAAAAAACTGTTCAAATCTCACTAAATGGATATGAAATCGGAGTATGTTCATGTTGGGGATATGGGTAATATGAAATACAAGCTTAATCGGGTATTGAAATAAGGATATTCAAATAAAACGATATTAAAGTGCGAATAAACGAGAGAAAAGGATATGAGTGCACTTACCTTTACCCGATCTATCACTTCTCCAACTGACTTGGGCATGGAATTGAACTTGGGAGTTTCAGATTCCTCCTTCTCTCTCTTTTCCCTCCCTCTCTCTCTCTCTTCCCATGAGAGAAATGCTGCAGACGCCCGAAAAGAAACCCTCTCGGGTTTTTAATTCTTGAGCGCCAGCCTAGCGCGTAGCGGACGCTGCGCCCCTAGAATCAGTGCCCTATGGGCCTACGCCACCAAACCGCTCTATGGTCTCGAAACTAAATTTTTTTACATGAATTAAACTCAATCTTGATCAAACTAACTCAATTATCCGCATATATGATGTTCAGGAACCGATACATTATAATCTCCCCACTTATGGAAATTTCGTCATCGAACGAAATTTGACAAACCTCAAGATTAATGATTAGGAAAAATCCTCTCAAAATTCTTTCTTCACAATCCTATGCTACATCCTTGATCAATGACTTATTCTTGGAGGCCTTAATCTAAGGGATCATCCTAAACCCCAACATTTCAAGTTAGAACCTTATTATTAGACAAATTCCTAATCTCCCATAAGGCTTAATTCGATCATGTATTTATTTCCTTAGTCATCAAATCATAGGAGACTTCATGACAATCCATAAAATCTAAAGGCAACCAGATAATATTGGTCATTCCTCCGACTTAATTCAATACTTTGAACGACCAATGAACTTCTACTTCAGTTTATCCTAAACCTCAAAAATGATCAATCAAACGGAACCTCAATCTTATCTGGAATCCTTGAGCCATGGGCCCATAATGTTTCCACTGCGCCACTTTGATTGAACATTTACTTGCAAACTAAAATCAACTTGTAAGTCTCATCCATTAGTTCATATCAGATACCTAGGTTACATAATTACTATAGACCTAAGAAGGTCCCAAAGATATCGATATACCCAAGGCAAAATCCATAATCCTCAAATTACAACCAACATAGGAAATACGATCGAAACAATTACCCTAAAATTTTGGGTACAGTCCCAAGTTATCACTAAAACCTCGAGATCGAAATACTAAGCAATTATCATCTTGTTGGCATACTGATGAGCCAACTTATTTAATCCAATCGTGACATTCAAATTTACAATATAGGGACCATTCTTGCTATCTAATTCACAATTATCCAAAATTTCAAAATCATTGCCGAGCTAACAATCCTGAAGTAAGACTACAAGGACTCCTCATCTTATAATTATACAGCTCCGAATACAATTCTATTTTCCAAGTCAAAAGCACAGCATCCCATTAGCTCAGATATTGGAACCTACTTGCGGTTCACCCTATAACATTCCCTACAAAGCATTAAAGACAAATCCAATCCGAAGGTTCCCAATATCAAATCATTGATACTAATGCTCGTCTTCCTTAAAAGACATCAAGTTTCTTCTTCACACTCCTAAAGTAGATTTCTCTGCTTCCTCTGACACATGATCATCTCCTCCTCATGACATAAATGTTCAAATCCTTAGAACCATTGGACATTATCTATCCTCAAAGGCAACTCCAATAAGTTCCCAAAGTAGGGACCTTGATCGCTAACTCTAAGGCACGGGTGGAGTAACTCTAATCATGGACTTCTCCCCACTTATCCAGGGGCATTTAGCCACATATAATGTAGAAAAATCATAATCCTAGATTTTCTTCAGAATTATCACATTTTGTTATAATTTATTGGATCCATCAAAGATCAATCCAATGACATGAGGGACAATTTACATTTTATTCCTCGAAAACTATCTTCATTTATCTCATCCTAACATATATTGAATGCTTTCAAACCAAACGCCCCACGGACGTTGCAAAATCTCGAGGAACTCTTAATGGGTATTCTTTTCGGATTTACATAGACCCAAGAGAAATGGATACTTCCGCAACATCAACTAGCTCTTCCCAAATGAGCCATTGCTCAAATCTCTACAGAACCACATACATTCCATCAAAGAAACCACATGTACGCCATAACACTTTTTCCCACCAAACTCACCTTTGATCTCAATTGAGCGCACGGCCAGCGGCCTTTCTAACTCATGATATCATTCCCCAACTAGAGTTCATACATCCCAATGATTCTATGAATTCTTCGATGGGTTCTTCACAAAGTTGACCCAAATGTGGTTGAAAGATCCACTCTATTAAATCCACTAGAATACTAACGAACCTTCAAACCCAAATGGCATTATCAAAATTTATAATAGCCAAATCCTTATCCCGAATGCTGCCACAGGTACAACTCTCAATTATCTACAATCAACATCACTATGGATACAAATCGATCATAGAAATTATCAAGCCTTTACAATAGATCAAATAATTCACTTAATTAATCACAGTGCCCTCTTATTAAATCATTAATTCCTTGGGCAGCCTAGTTTTTAAAAATCAACAGATAACCTTATCGGTTCATTTTACCTACTTCAAAAGTTCTAGAGCATCTCACGGTGGCACCTAACCGATGCTTCCTCAGTTCTGCATGGGATCCTTAAGGATCGGTGTTGATTCGACACAATCTCGAATTAACAATTAAAAGATCAATCACCTAATCTTCATTCCAAAATTTCCTCAAATTTACACGACCAAAACTTCTCAGTGACCACAAAATGACCTCTAGATGTGGTCTCACATACAAGTTGTACTTGGCGCAATTTCTCCTTAACAATTTGCAGGCAAAACGGTACTAATTTTCTAATACTTTGACTAATTCAGATTCATGCACCAAATCCCACAACTCAATTTCAGATTGTAATATCTTTACTAATCCAAATCACGCTTGCATGGCGGTTTGCCTACCAAACTGCCACCTGCCACTGAAATCAAATCAAGCTCGATACCTCAAAACAAATCAGTTCAGTCCAGCCAATTATATATACTGATCTAAGAAAATGTTGTAATGCTCGATACTGCTAGTATCAAGTCTAGATCCTTAATTAAACAAATAAACTTAGGAATCACAAATAAAAATATAGATTTGGGATCCCAAAATGTTACATGTACCGCAATATTAGATTTTGGAAATTTTATCTTCCATCACTATAAATAACACATTTATCTTATGTGCCATCACCACAAAACTCCGATTCAAGGCATTGGACTTATTCACTGTCTGGCCAGGGGATATGGACTACCCTCAATTTAGTGACTAGGTTGTCTAAGACTTAGAACAAGCTCCCAAAATCTCATTGAGAAGATATTTATTTAGGGAAATATCCATAAATATATACCATGATATATCTTGATCCTCCGAGATACTGGGTCACCACAATTAGACAATTAAATCTAATTTCTAATTCTAACTTAGTTCTAATCTAAGTCGTTAAAGTTAGGGTAATTAAAACTACACAGTCTAATTTAATCATTCTACACTTTCATTTCCTTATTCAATCTTTCTTATTCTATCCTAAGCTTCTACGTAATATTCCGATCAAATTTAAGGCATCTCTTTTTTGATACCATCTGTGATGTACCATATTTTTAACCAAAAATTTGGTAGAGTTTCGTCTGTAATACGGACGTCGACCAAATATAAAAAACTTGTAAATATCCTGTATAACACAACATACAATTTCACAATACATATCACAGGATCCAAAGCTACAAAATCTCATGTAGCACCAATGTTATAACTCTGGTATGACGTTGGCTCAGAATAGATACTACTAGGTATCCAACTATCCATATTAAAATTTATGAAAGTATAAACATTCATCAATATAACAAAAACTACACAACGGATATATCCTCATCATCAACATCGTCACATGCATACATCCATGTATAAAGTCCATTAGAAATACAGAATAATTCTATCAGAAGACATATGACTACAAACTAAATCACAAGATCATCTTCGAGCCTAACCAACTCGAATCCTCTACCCTACCTCATCGGGTGTAACTCATACTCATCTAGAGGGAGATGTGTATAGGAAGGAAATAAAGGCATATGGGAGATCATGTATCATGAACATAAAAAGAATACGCTTTCGTGAATGTTTTCCTAAGTTTCTTCTATTCTTTTTCTTTATTCCTTTTTCAATCATTAATTCGTTGCTGAAAACTTATTTCGTTAAGGGATTAGGGCCAGTAGGTCTTACTGACTAAAGGAGCAGTCAGTTATTATTTGGATTGTGTTCAATCCACACAATCTAAGGCCAATGTCCTATTCTCGACCCAGAGGGAGATCGTCTATAAATAAACCCTAAAGACGAGGCCATAGGCCGTAAGCGGCATTTATAACAGACAATGACCATCCACTATAATATACGAAGGCATACCAAGAAATATTATCCGCCATAAGATACGCGTAGGATTCACGGCTAGAGTAATATTTGAATTTTTACTGTAATATTTATGGCATGTTAAAGTTTATTAACCGTAATTTTTGGTCCAAGTTTCTAAGTTCCTTATTTCTTTAGAAAATTCTACTCTTAAGCATATAATTCCTTTGTTTTCACTCTACTAGAGAATGTTTCATAAGCTAAATCAGTTTATGGGTCCATCGCTTAATTACAGAATTTCCTTTATCATCAGATTTTCTTTTCCATAAGCATATTTCAATATAGATTTTCATATTTTTGTGAGTTTTGGTCCTCACGTGTTTATAATTTCATGCATATTTTTTTTGAAACTTTCATAGTTAAGAGTTCCTTGCCATATCAAACTAAGTGTGATTTTTAGAGTATCTGGTTGTAACGTCCCCGACACATCCGCATGTAGATATTGTCCGCTTTGGTCCAGGAGAACTTCACGGCGTCTCCAAGCCTACAGGCCGCAGCTTGGGAGAGTTTCACGGCATCTCCAAGCCTACAGGCCTCACGGTTTTGTTCCTGATAGACGGCCTAAACCGCCCCCAAAACGCGTCTACAAGGAGGGAGGTGTCCATGCCCTTATAAGGATACTTCGTTCCCCTCCCCCAATCCAATGTGGGACCTTACAGTCCACTCCCCTTGGGGACCCAGTGTCCTCGCTGGCACACCGGACCGGATCCCGGCTCTGATACCATCTGTAACGTCCCCGGCGCATCCGCATGTAGATATTGTCCGCTTTAGCCCGGGAGAACTTCGCGGCGTCTCCAAGCCTACAGGCTGCAGCCTGGGAGAGTTTCACGGCATCTCCAAGCCTACAGGCCTCACGGTTTTATTCCTGGCAGACGGCCTAAGTCGCCCCCAAAATGAGTCTACAAGGAGGGAGGTGTCCATGCCCTTATAATGACACTTCGTTCCCCTCCCCCAATCCAATGTAGAACCTTACACTGGTCATTAAAATTCTTTATAATAGTTCGTATCATAATTCTAGAGTATACAAAATTAGCATATTCATAAATTATGAAATTAAATGTAATTTAATCATATTCATAAGTTGGGGTTCAATATCCTAAGTCCAATTTATGTATAAGTTTCACGAGAAACTAGTCGGAAGCTGCAGGGCTGGGGTTAGGGTTCTGGTGTGCGTAAACCGCACAAAATGCGGGAATTTGGACACCAAATTGACGGAATTTCATGCTCTAGTTATGCGTTTCAATTATCTAGGGTCAAATTGTGCATAACACTTGAAATAAATGATAAATTTGGTTTGGGCGCAGGTTAGGCTTCAAGTGTACGAAAACTGTTCAAATCTCACTAAATGGACTTGAAATCGGAGTATGTTCATGTTGGGGACATGGGTAATATAAAATACAAGCTTAATGAGAAGAAAGGGTATGAATGTACTTACCTTTACCTGATCTATCACTTCTCCAACTAGCTTAGGCTCAGAATCGGACTCGAGAGCTTCAGATTCCTTCTTCTCTCTCTTCTCCCTCCCTCTCTCTCTTCTTGTGGGAGAAATGCTGCAAATGCCCAAAAATAAACCCTCTCGGGTTTTTAATTCTCGGGTTGGCGCTCTGCGCCCCTGGAATTAGCACCTGCGGCACCGTCTCGGGTGCCTAGCAGGCCTACACCGCCGAACTGCTCCATGGTCTCGAAACTAAATTTTTTCACATGAATTAAGTTTAATCTTGATCAAATTAACACAATTATCCAAATATATGATATTTGGAACCGATACATTACAGTAGTCGCCATAGTCTCTCGCCATCGCCTCTTGCCGTTGTCTCTCGCCGTCGCCTCTCGTCGTCGCCTCTCTCTGCAAATCTCAGTCATCCAGACAGCAAGAGACTAGAGAACCGTTTTTGCTGCTCATCGGCAACTTTTCTCTCTCTCTCTTTCTCTCTCTCACTTTCTCAAGCCCTCTCATCCCTGTCTCACTTCTCAAACCCTAATCCCCTATCCTCTCGTTATGCTAGTGAGACTAGCTTGAGTCGCATTCCCTCGGCTTGAAAACTTTTCTATTTTTTTTTTGAGCTCATAAATGAAGCTAAAGCTTGATTTTGTGCTTATGAATTCAAAATGATTGGGTCGTAGCAACTCAATGCTTGACTGCTCGTTGACGGTGCAGATGTTGGTTGAGCATCGCTAGTTCACTTGTAACGTAACTACAGTGGCCAATTTCTTAAAATCAGACGCTTGTTGAACTTTAAGGTCCTTCATTATTTACAAAAAATTTGTGGCTAAATTGGAAAGCTCCTTCATGTTTTGACTTTAAATTTGGTGAAATCGATGCTTTAATTTCAGCATTTCTATTATGCAAGCTCACCACTTGCAAAATTTTGAATCCGAAGTTGACATGCCGTGAAGTAATACCTCTTTGTAGTTATCATATGACTGATGCCTCTTGCATCCTTATCTCAGTTTTCTAACCTTGGATACTATGACAGACTGACTTTTTTAATTGGAATTCGATAAAGTTTTGATAGTAGAATGGTCGCCAAATTAATACAATATGTACAAAAATCCTTATACAATACAATATATAACCACACATCATAATACAAAATCCAAAAATAGCCATAACAAATATGTGGTATCAACGTCATAACTCTGGTACAACGTTGGCTCAAATAAGATGTCACTAGGACCCCATACAAACCATAAATACATGCGGAAGTATATACATCCATCAAACAGCGGAAACTATACTACATATATATCATCATCATCATATACATTGATATACATAACCATCTCAAAATAATACAAAATACTCTATCTCATATAAAATCACAAAACTAAGCCTAGAAGGCTCTTCCAGCAAGATCTGTAGCCTAATTAACTCCTAAACTCTACTTAATTTCATCAGGTATAAGGGCATGCTCATCTGGAGGAAAGAAAGTAGTAATGGTGAGCCAAATATTCAGTAAGTATAATATAATCAATGACAATAAATAGTATACACAAAATAAAGCAAGAAGAGGGAATAAGAACAGTATATGAATGCATGAACGTGAGACATAAACAAATATTTTTTTGGAACATACTTATCTTTCTCATTTTATTTTCAATCCTTTTAGGTTCTAAAATATGCAAAAATTTTATTATCTTTACGGATCACGGCTCGTAGACCTTACCAACTAACGGTGTGGTCAAACGATGAAAGAAATGTGTTTGCTTCTACACATCCTAAAGCACAGACTCACACAATTCAACATCCTGTGGTGAGCGGTATACCTTTAATCCGATATACGGGGCCGTAACACATATGCCACCATATCCTCCGTGGCCCAGAGACAGTCCTCGTGCTTCCATATTTATATTCTAAAATATGTTAGGGAATATTACCCTCTAAAATACAAATTTTTAGTTTAATTCCATAATTATTTATTCATAGAAAAATTTCATACTCATTCATAAAATATTATTCCCACTCCAGAAGAACGAGTCATCAAACGTAACATATCATGAAATTTTTTTCTTATACTTCTCACAATTTGTATAATTTTTAAGGGTTTAAATCTTTACATGACTTAAATTATATACATGATTGACATAAAGCATAAAAAAATTAAAAATTTTTACCACCGTGAGCCAAGCATGACTTTAAA
>JAODPA010124914.1:0-17577 GCA_025585075.1 Nepenthes mirabilis
TCCGGAGCACAATGAACACTCCGGAATCAAAGCAAAGATGAAAAAAATACCTTTTTTTTTTTTTTTTGAAAGAGGGACTACAGTAACGCTCCAGGAACGGAGACCACAGAAGCAAAAGAAACCCAGAAGAAGACACAGAGCAGGAAGCCTTCAGAAACAAGATCCACACATTAAGAACCACTCCGGAAGCCAAACACCACAAGTACTACTCCGGTCAGACTGCAACCACCAATCATCGATCAAACCAAAATTCTGCAACACTCAATACACTACCACCAAGAGGACAGCATGACTTAAATATGCCTTCAGACGCTAAATCAGAAACGCGCACTGGAAAAGGCCTTCATCCAGCAGCAGGATCATCTCAGCAAGGGGCAAGGCAACTTCCTTCCACCAGAGAAAACCAGCAGCCAATGTCCTTCTAACTCTGGCACCAGCATTTTTCAAAATATAGGTCCCGGTTCACTTAGCAGGCCAAAAGGCACCAATTCCAGTTCGAACAGCAGAAGCCTTTGAGTTCTTTGGAGGGGTTTTACGACGTCGCTGGGCCTTGTGGAATCTCCCATTTATTGCCTGCCGAGCAAAAAGCTCTTTAGCAGACCAACGGGCAGGAGGCACCGGATGGCAGCTGGGAGAAGCAGTAGCAACTCCTAGCCCAGCAGCCACATTCCCATCAGATCACACATCTGAAAGAGTAACTTCCAAAGTTGCATCTGGGCAAGAAGGGACCTGACCATCTTGATCAAAATGATTCAAGGAATGTTTCCGAGCAACCCGAGAGATAGAATCGGGAGTAACATCGGGATCAATCTCAGCATACTGAACGGGAGCATGAACAGGCGAGGACTCAGGGGGCGACACCAAAGCAGCTACAGCCACCACTGGGTGAACGTCAGAAGCATATAGGGTATCACAGCAGGGCTTCACTACAAAATCCACCTCACAGCTCTCAGCAGGAGCATCAACAGCAAGCAGAATCTCTGTATTCTGCCCTATGGATTCTGAGAAGATTTTCTCCTCATCCTTAACCCATGGCATTTTTTTTTTAGTAAGTATTTTGGATTATAGGAAAAAAAATTACAGAATCTATGTTTTTACTCCAAGTATTTTGACTTGGAATAAAAACATAAACCACTAGGGCATACCCCGAGCACCTAATACATCGGAAAATACAAAAAAACTTTTTTTTTTGGTAAGTAAGAATTTTGGATTATAGGGAGAAAAATATTACAGAAACTATGTTTTTACTACAAGTATTTTTACTTGGAGTAAAAACATAAACTGCTGGGGTATACCCCGAGCAACAATACATCAGAGAATACAAAAAAACTTCTCTAGGAAGATACACGGACCAAAAAAAACAACCAAAAAATGAGACCAATCAAATATGTGAACAAAATCAAGATCATCCACTGCCAAATCGATATGAGGAACACAGCAAACGAGAAGACATCTAACCCAGCCATTGTAGACTTGAGAAAACAGCCAGAAGCATCTGCAACAGTGCAAAAAAAGCAGCAACCATTTGACACTGGAACCTCAGAGTTATATCCAAATTTTCAGCAACCTCTTTTTTTTTTTTTTTGGTAAGTAAATTTTCAGCAACCTCAGCACCAGCAACCATAGTATAAAAGCTTCAATACAGGCTGCCGGCACAAATAGATTAAAATTAGAGTACAAGCTGTTCACAAACTAATCCGGCGAAAATACAAAAAAACTAGGAGGACATACATCCAACATAAGCAACAAAAAATAAGATCTGTCTAATATGAGAACAGACACATAAACAGCTTTTATCAAATGACAGGAGCAACGCAACAG
Source organism: Nepenthes mirabilis (assembly GCA_025585075.1). Classification (NCBI taxonomy): domain Eukaryota; kingdom Viridiplantae; phylum Streptophyta; class Magnoliopsida; order Caryophyllales; family Nepenthaceae; genus Nepenthes; species Nepenthes mirabilis. Next base: position 1,822 of record JAODPA010124914.1, read on the forward strand.
CCGAGAGTCATCCAAGCCAGCCATCGCAGGCATCAAAACAGCTAGAAGCATCCACATCGGTGCACCAATCCAGCAGCCATTTGACAGTTTCAGCAACCAAATTACGGGAGCTTCAAAGCCAAGGACAGCAGCAACTGGGCCTCTGCACATCTGCACACTCCAGCAGCAACCGGGCAGCAAACCAAGGACATCTGCATAGCCCCAATCGATACTGGTGCCAACAGCAGTCCATCATCGCTTCCAGCAACAAATATACCCCACAGCATCGAGGCAGATAACAGCTGCAGCTCATCCCTAACCCCAACGGCGGCACCAAGACAGCAGCAGCTGCACCGTCCAAGGGTACCCAGCAGATCAGCAGCCAAAGCAAGAGCATGGTAAAAGCCCCGCTTCACCCACATGCGAAAGGAAGACAGCAACCCTTCCTAGGAGTCAGACAAAGCCAACCAGCAAACATGAATACCCAACGACAGCAGTACAATGCAACATCCACGCCCAACTCTCCCAACTTTTTTTTTTGGTAAGTAAGTGTTTTGGATTATAGGGAGAAAAAATATTACAGAATCTATGTATTTATTCCAAGTAATTTGACTTGGAGTAAAAACATAAACCGTTGGGGCATACCCCGAGCAACAGATACATAAGAAAATACAAAAAAATAAATGAACTAACTCAAAACTCAATAATCGCTGCTGCCAAATCGACATGAGTAACACAGCAAACGGGTAACATCCATGCTAGCCTACATAGACTAGAAAAAAAACAGCCCGAAGCATCTGCAGCAGTGCAAAAATCCAGATCCGAAATTTCAGCAACATCAGCTCCAGCAACCACAAAATAGAGACTTCAATACAAGTATCCGGCACATTCTAAACCAGCAAACACCAGCAGCATCTGGACAGCAGAGCCAAGAACAGCTGTACAACCCCAGCCCAAACAATTTACAGCTAGTGTTAACGTTGTTCTGCATCGATTCCAGCAAGACCGAGAGCTGCCCCAAGATTTCCAATGCCCCCAACACCAGCAGATGGCTCCAGCAGCAACCATTTGCCTACATGGTATACGTCTAGCTTCAGCATGCAGCAAACAGCAGTCCAGATAAGATCAGTGCTCACCCGACAGCATCGAGTATATTAGGCAATCTCATCATTCTTCAGCAACACAACGCCACAGGACAGCAAGGATGCTAGGTACAAAAGCTGCGGCTCCTGCAACATCTTGATAATGCAGACAGGCCAACTGAAAATGAATTAGCATCACAGCCACCCACTCCAACAATGACAACCGAACCAGCAAAACATCAGCAACCAAGCTCAATCCTAGCACTCCACTGCAACCCAAAAAAAAAACATCCCCAAACCTCGACTGTGCAAGCCGGATATTTTAGCAGCTACAGAGCAGCTGCCACAGACCCCATACAGGCACACCAGCCACTGAAGCTCCAGAACACCAGTGCAGCCCCACTCCATGTTCAAGCACAAGAGTACCCACCATATGAAACCCAATCCACCCGATAGGCAGCAACCCCTATCATAGCAAAGAAGAAGAACCTCATGCTAGGACGCCGGACAGTGACGAGAACAAAACCCACCCTTTTTTTTGGGGGGGGGGGAGGGAAAATGGTGAAACCATTTTCAAAGGAAAAACCTTGCAACGAAAAGCATGGGCTAATTAAACAAAACCGGGAACCAACCCCTCAGGAGAAGCAGTCAAACCAATAAACTATAATAGACAAGCTCCAGTAAGGGAAAATGACACTATCCAAGAGCACCAGAAACATCCAGATAAGGACAGCCGGAGGGCAAGGCCGGCAGCTTATACAAATTTAAATATATATTTTTTTTTATAAACCCCACCGAATCCGAAACGGCCTAGAACCATCCCTATCAGGCACCGCGATGGTCAATAGTTTAAGCCTCACAACATTGACCACCAAAGAGAATATATGTGAGAAGTCTTGGGGAGGTGATTTTTGGAAAATTCGGTTATTGCGTTCATTTCATATGAAGTAAACCGTGGCGGCCAAAGATAATCAGTTAGATACAGCCTGAAGGCTTTTCCCTTTCCACATAGAGGCAGCCCAAAGTATGTTTTGATACCACTCTGGATGGGGCTAATGAATACCTGAATATCTTTGAACTTTAGTCCATAAAGCTCTGGAAAATGGGCAAGAGAAAAACAGATGCTCGAGGTCTTCATCTCCTATGTTGCATAGAATGCATTTCGGTGAAAGGTTTGTGATATAATAGAGGCAGTCAATGGCAGTCAATGGGATATAATGGATATAATAGCTAGACATAGGGTAAATGCATGAGAAGGAATATGGGATGGCCCCCACACCAATTGAGCCCAAATAAACCGTGGTTTAGGAGGATGGATGAGAATGTAAGCGGACTTAGTCGAGAATTTGCCATGGACATTCCCGGACCATCTCAGTGAGTCTTTTTGATTGCTGCGAGGAGGGTTTTTCAGCATATTCATGGCAAGGTGGGACACCTCAGTGTCGAAATGGTTAGGCCAGTCCCATTGTTGTCCCTGATTATAGCATCGACCTTAACATTCCAATGCAAACCTGAGACAAAAAGGTGTCCAATTCTCTCTGTGTTGTTTCTAGAGAGACAAACTCTCATCTCTCTCTAGGTTTTTCAAAATCTTTCGTTCTTCCTTCGCCGCTGCCTTCTCCAGGCAATGTCAGCGCCGGAGCCGACCGTGGCAGGTCCCCTGGGTGCTCCTCCCGGTTCCTTCCCGGTCTCCACCTCCCTCTCTCATCCTGTTCGACTTTCAACTCACTTTTTTTTTGGTAAGTTAGAATTTTGGATTAATGGGAGAAAAAATTACAACATCTATGTTTTATCTCCAAGTATTTTGACTTGGGGATAAAACATAAACCGCTGGGGCATACCTCGAGCAACAGGTACATTCGAAGGAACAAAAAAGCCTCTAAGAGGCCAGTGTACTACAGAACCAATATAAAATGAAGAATAATTACAACACAACGCAGGGGGAAAGTGTAACTTTCCGTTCCCCTGCAAACCGAGAGAAAACAGTAAAAACATTCCAGCAGCAGCAAGGAAAAACCCAAATTCCAGATCCTCACCACAGTGGGAGCTTCATGCAAACTGGAGACCCAACTCACAGATCTACAGCTCTGATCATTCCTCACGCCAAACCATGCAACAACAGCAGCACTCCATGCATCAAACTGGACCAGCACCTCATCAGCAGCACGCATCCACCGAGAGCCAACAATAACTCCAGCACACTCATCCAGCCAGGGGAAGAAACACCCAGAATATTTCAGCATTTACAGGTCACTGCAGCCGGCAGAACACCGCTGCAACAAACCACATTTCCAGCAATGGCCAGAGCTGGGACAAATGCCAGCACCATGGAGGGAACAGATGTTCACGGGTATCAGCAAGCCACATTTCCTGCGGCTGCACCCAAAGCAGTACCGTCTCCAGCGACAGCAACAGCAGCATCAGTCCAACACGTGAAAAACCAAACACCCAGGACAGCCCACTGCCAACTCCAGCACGTTCCTGAAAGGCAACAGCCCAGATCTCAGCACACCGAGGCAACCCCACTGCAGCACCAGAACCCCCAACACCAGCAAAAGCCTCCAGCAGCAACCGTAGGCAACGAGGATCGATATCAGCACAATCGATTCTTCATGTCAGCCTAAGCATCTCGCAGGACAGGAGCCACAATACTTCAGCAGGCAGCACACCACAACCCAGAAAGGCATCAACATCAACACCTGCAACACAACTCCACAAAACATCTATCATGCTAAATACCAAGGGCAATACAAACCCTGCTTCAACTAGAGGAAGCAAACAGGCCAACTCAATATGTTTCAGCATCACTTCCCGAATCACACCAGCCATGGCAGCCTGAACCAAAATCAGGCTTCATCCGGCAACCAGCTCCAATCATATGGCCCAGGCAAGGCCACATACGAATTGAATTGCATCAGATGTAATATATGCATATTAGTAACCCAGCAATATATTCCACCAAGCCCAACTTTCTGCAACAAGCCAAACAGCCTTCACGCCAAAGAGCCTAAAGGCAGTGTTCACAAAGCAATAGTCCATCACTCAAAATTGTCTAGCGCCCAGCCAAACAACTGAAATCAGCACTAAAAACCCGCAGCAAGCTGCACCAATGCAGATTCAGCAAAATCACATCCCCTCAGATCAACACATTGCAGCAAACAAACCCCATTCAACGACCAGCAAAATGATGCAGCCTGCATATCAGAAACAGCCAGAGCCAGCAGCAGATAAACCAAATCCATTTTTTTTTGAGAGGCTCAAGGGAGCACATTTTTTTTTGGGATAAATACAACCAAAGCTCCCTATGAGAGAACGGAAACCGAACAAATCAAAACTCAACAAGGAAAACGGCAGCCAGTAGGTTCAAAACCAACAGGAAGAGCAACGAGGAGCCACACCCGGCAAGGCACCATCAGAGGATCACCACGGTACAGAGGCTCCAACAGCATAACCCTCATGGCCAACAAGAAGGCCAGTACTTACCAAAAAAAAAACAAGAAGGCCAGCAGCCTCAGCGGCATCGAAATAGAACACTTTTTTTTTTTTATATAATAAGTTCCATCGCCTAACCAGCGATCGGTTAGGGCGACCATCAACAGGCAGGGAGGTCTTCAATTTGTCTCGAACAACGTTTGATATCTGGGAGCAGATCTGAGAAGCATTCTGAAGGGAGGATTTCTCGAAAATACGATTGTTACGTTCTCTCCAAATAAAATAAACGGTGGCCGCAAGAGAGAGACGCTTGGAAAGTGCAATGAGATTCTTACCTTTCCACATATGGGCAGCCCATTCAACATTATGGAACCAATTTGGGTAGGGCCACTGAATGCCAGCAATCCGTTGGATAGAGGTCCACACGACGGAGGAGAATGGGCAAGAGAAAAAAAGATGGTCATGATTTTCAGCGTCCGAATCACAAAGGGAGCAAGTGAGGGAGAGGTTGGGAACACCGCGAACCCGGTCGGAGGTATTAAGCCGGCCTTTTATTGCCAACCAAAGGGTGAAGGCGTGGGCAGGAGTATGGAAAGAGCCCCAGACTAAGTTGGTCCAGCTCAGCTTCGGCTTGGGGGTGACTTCTGTGTTAAGGGTAAGCTTTTTTAAGTGACTTTCAACTCACGCTGAAGCATCCGCTACGTCAAACAGCGGCAGCGGCGCAGCTGAAGCGAACGACTTCCCGCAGCTGAGGCGGTCGATCGTCTCCCTTTCACAGGCACCCGATGCTCCCTTTTTGTCTTCTTTGAAATCCAATGGTCCCCGAAATGACCTTGTGATCGAAGACTCTGCTCCTCCTTCTTGGGCGAATGTCATCCAGAAGAACTCGGCCGGTACGATTTTTAAAGTTCCCAAACCTAATTCCTGGTCTCGTTCCTCCCAGAGCAGGTGTTTACGCACCTTAGATACTCTAAAATACTTCCCTAGCCTCTCTCCCGTTGGTGTCGAACCCCTCATTCCTCCGGAGGATGTCACTCTGCAGTCCCGGGAGGTTTGGGGATCCACTCTGGTTGGGTTTTTTTCCGGAAAGCCTCTTCACTTCCTGGCTGTAAGCTCCATTGCTAGAAGTATATGGGCAAAATATGGGATTAACCATGTTGCTTCTAATGGTAAGGGATTCTTCTTCTTCAGTTTCGATTCTGATGATCAACTGTCTGCTTGCTTGGCACACGGTCCTTGGTCTTTCCGGAAGAAACCCGTATTTCTTAAGCACTGGTCTCCTGGCATGGTTTTGAATAAGGCATCCCATAAGACCGTTCTTGTCTGGATTAGTTTGCTTAATGTTCCATTGGAGTTTTGGACACCGCTAGGTTTAAGTTGGATTGCAAGTCGAGTGGGACGTCCACTCTGTCTTGATCCACGAACTGCTAGAATGGATTATTTGCACGCCGCAAGGATGTGCGTGGAGGTGGATAGGGATGTCATTCTCCCTAATAAAATAAAGGTATCTATGGGACCTGAGTTGTCTCTATCGACTGTTGAGGTGGAGGTAATCTATCACTGGAAGCCTAATGGTTGTTTGTTTGATAGCAATTCCAAACGGAGTAGCTCTGTCTTGGTGGCAGAGGATCAAAAGCCTAAGCTGAATTCTCCTTCTCTGCCACTGGAATCTGGTGGTAGTGCGGCTGGTGTTGGGGTTTCCCCTTCGTGTCCTATGGCTTCTGTCCAACCTGAGACTGACTCGGCGTTGAGACACGAGTCTGGTCCTTTTTCATTGCCTAATTCTGGTTTTGTTGGTGTTAAAGCTAATTTGAAGAAGGAGGCTTATGCCCTTAAGGATCTTGATTTAGTGGAGATGAATTATGGCCGTGTTGACCAATCAGTCCCAGAATCTGATTATTCTGGGGGTGTGGAGGATCTCTCACCCCAGATGGCACTGTCAATTGGGCTGAGGGGTCTGAGGCTGGTTCATCTATGTTAATGCTGGAATGCTGTGCCTCTGGCATCTATAATGTTGATTCTGTGGTTCCGGATATTGCTGGTTGTGTGTCCGTAGTTTTAGCAAGTGTTTTGGATGAGAATGAATCAGTCTCAGAATCCAACTGCAGCTGTCAGCGCCTATGCTTGCTGCTGGTGTCCTTGATGCAAACTGTGAGGAGAATTTTGCAGCGAAGCCCTCTTGTGATCCTTTCCCAGCTGTTGTCGCTCCCCCTGTGATGGCAATAGCTGATTTGGTGTTGGCTCATGTTTCCTCACCTGTTCATGTTGCTCCGGGTCCGTCCGCCGAGATTGATCCTGATATTACCCCTGAATCTATCTCTCGGATTGCTCGAAAATATTGCTTGAATCAATTTGATTCCGCTGGCCGTCCTTTCTCATGTATACCTTTGGAAGTCAATGCTGTGTCTTCCATCGAGGAGGTAACTACTGGGAAAGGACCTCCTAAGAGGCCGGGCTTCTATGATATGCCCTCCCTTCGGGAAAGGTGGGAGTTGCAATATAAAGAATGGAAAAGGGCTATGACTCGTAGACGCAGTTTAGATAACTGCTGGTGCTCGGCCATCTCGGCCAGCCCCTCCGGTGATCCTCCTCTGGCCGGGCGGCGCCGGAGCCGGCCTCGGCCGGCCTCCTTGTTGCTCAGCCCGGTCGATTAATGGTTCCCGATTCTAGTTTCCTTCGTGTTCTGGACCTCAGTTCTGAAGTGTCGGTGTTCGTTGAACTTTCGGCCGCTGCTGTGTGTTTCTTTTCTGCTGATTCAGGCTTGGCTGCAGGCCTTCGAGGTCTTATTTCTCTCACAAGACCGATTCCTCGTTTCCTCGGTGCAAGCCTAGGGTCGAGTTCTCGATTCGGTTTCCCCATTCTAATGGGGTTGTAGGCTACGGTCTCGATGTTGGCTCCATTCGATTCACTCGTCTCTGTGGATGATGGGCCATGCTTCGGATTGTCTGTGGGCTGGGATTTGTCCTTTTGAATTCGGATTCGGCAGCTGATATATGGAGTTTCCGTCGGCTCTCTCGTTGCGCGTTGGATCTGCCGCTTCCCTAGGCCTGTTGTCCTGGCTCTATTGCGCCTCTGCCTGAATGTAGCTCGTCTGGTGGACGGATTGGGGTTCTCTGTGATATTGGGGTTCTTGAAGTCCGCTATTCCTGATAAGGAATAGAGTAAGGACTTCTCCTTTCCTTTAATAGAATACACTGGGATAGTCTGGTAACCCCCGGAGGGAACAGGGATTACATCCCGATAATTACTGAATAACAATAACAATAACTACAATAATAACTATAATTACTATTGAGTTAATTAAAGTATGCACGTACAGTGATTAATGATTTATTTAACATATACAATAGAAGGGAGATATAGTATGAGTGGTACAGATACTGTAAGTACTGGACCACCTACTATATCAACTACTTCGTCTGCGAGGGCGAATAACCAGTACATTTACCTCCCCTGTACTGTACGGAGCTTTGAAGCGCCTTAAAAGTCATCTGTAAGGCTCGACTGTGGACAGATAAACTTAAGAATAAATCATAAGTCTAGTCTTTCGGTCTCCCCCGGAGGGAAGAGCCCGAAGGGCGATATTGTTAAGAAAGAAAAGAGTCCGGTCCTTTTCCTTTTGAACAGAACGAACCCTAGAAATGGGGTTGGGAAAGTTAGCAGACGAACTAGTTTTCTTCTTTGTAACGTCCGCCCAAGAAGGAGGAGCCGCGCCTTCGCTCGCTCGGTCGAGACGGAGTCCATCAGACTTCAGGGAAGACAGGAATGGAGCATCGGGAGCCGGAGAGAGGGAGGCAGACGACCGCCTAAGCTTTGGGAAAACGCTCGCATCGATCTGCCTCAACTCATGGAGAGTGGAGGACGAAGGAGAAGGAGGGCCGAGCGAGACGAGGCCAGAGGGCGGGCCAGAGGAGACCCCCGGGAGCCCGGCCATGGCCGGCAACGGGGCTGCCGTAGACAGCGTCTGGCAGAAACGAGTTTCAAGTTTGAAATTCAAAATCTAGAGAGAAGGTAGAGAACTTCTCTCTAGAAACACCGCAATTCTGTAATGTCATATACAAAGTCATCTCGAAAATTATTGCAAATCGTTTAAAGATGACTTTACCTTATCTGGTTGATAAGTGCCAAACGGCTTTTGTGGCAGGGCGCCAAATCAGTGACAACATTCTCCTGGCCCAAGAGCTTCTCCACAAGTATCATCTTGGTCATGACTCTCCACGTTGTACTATAAAAATTTACCTCATGAAAGCCTACGACTCTGTTAATTGGGACTTCATTATCTTTTTTTTTTTTGGTAAGTAAGTGATTTGGATTAACGGGAGAAAAAAAGTTTTACAAGCAATGATTTATCTCCAAGTGTTATTCCGACTTGGGGATAAATCATAGTTGCTAGGGCATGCCCCGAGCACTCTGCTACAACGAAAGAAACCAATAGAAAGACAAAAGTGCTGGTATTCGTACATAACAAACAAACTACTCTAACATCAGTAAAGCAGTTCCTGAAAAAAACAAGCCAATTCAGGCAGTAGCTCTTGCTTCCAGTCCCACACCTTCAGCAAAGAAGCACGACGCAGCCTGCAACCAGCAATCAGAGAATGCCCAGCATGCAATTAACCGGTAGGAGACAGTCTAAGTCCGCAGGCCAAACCGGGCAAAGCAATCAGAAGCTACAGCAAGCGAGATCGGCACTAGGGTGCAAATCGAAATCGGCAATTCACATTAAAGACCAAATCGGCACTTGAGATGCAAAACAAATTCGGCATTTCACATTCAAATCCCGATCGGCTATTTTAAGCGCAGTCCAAATAGGCGCCTGTATGTCCACCTCAGCATTTGCCATACCAAGTCGGTAAAAACTTACCCGGCCTCAATTCAAGATCGGCAAATGGGCCGCGTAATCAAAATTTTTTTTTTTTGGTAAGTAAGTATTTTGGATTTTGGATTGTGGTGCAGTGGCAATTTACTGGCTGCATCCTGATGATGGTTTGCTGATCCTGATGAAGCTTGAAGTCCAGTGATGTAGCTGGATCTGGTTGCATTACACTGTTAATCTGTTGCTGTGTTGGCGCTGGGGCGGTTGGCGTGTTGCAGTAGACTTACCCATGCTGATGGGAGCTGATCTGGTGGAACCCCGGGAAGGAGAGGCCACTGCTGTAGTATTGCTGGCGCTGTAATGGTGTTGAGTGCTGCTACGGGATGCTGATCATTCTTATCGAGTTTGCTGCTGATGCTTTGATGATATACACGTTGGCTTGTGCCCTGCCGCGTGGTGATTCTGGGGCAAGGGTAGCGGAGAGGCTCTGTTCCTTCTGCTGATTATGAAATGGTTGCTGGGCTATTTTGGTGCATTGGCAAGTTACTGGCTGCCTCCAGATGATGTTTTGCCTTGGTTTGGCATATTATTGTTTTTTTTGTTTTGTTTTGTTTAGGAACCACCTTTGGGTGGTTTGCTTGTGTTGTATGAATTTCAGCATTTTTTTCTATTAGTTGGTTTCATCGGTTGTATCTAAGTGCTCGGGGCATGCCTTAACTATTTTGGTTTATCCCCAAGTCGGTATAACACTTGGTGATAAATCCATACTTGTAAATTTTTCTCCCATTAATCCAAATCACTTACTTACCAAAAAAAATATGTTTTATCTCCAAGTATTTTGACTTGAAGATAAAACAAAGGACGCTAGGGCATACCCCGAGCGGACATTACATCTGAATAAACAAAATGGCCTCTAGGAGGACAACATTTACCGAAAATGACAAAATATGACATTTTCATCATAAACAAAACAGAACATAGTATGCATTAGCTGACACATAATTCACATAGTGGCACGGCAAGGCACGACAGCAGAATGCTCCAGCACCGAGACCAGCAGCACCATCTTCGGCTGTTGAACATAGCAGCACCAACACAAACAAAACCTTAACTCCAGGCCCCAGCCTCTTTTTTTTTTTGGTAAGTAAGTATTTTGGATTATAGGGAGAAAAATTTACAGAAACTATATTTTTTACTCCAAGTATTTTGACTTGGAGTAAAAATATTAACCGCTAGGGCATACCCCGAGCATCAAATACAACAGGAGTTCATAAAAAAGTACAAAAAAACAGTCCTCTAAGAGGACAAACGATTAACATAAACTACAAAATAAGGGTCATATCTAAGGATGGTTCAGCATACACAATAATGGCTCTTCATGCATCAAGAGTAACACCAATAGGGGTCGGCAACAAGGCACCGACTCCATCGGGCAACAGAGTGAAGTGGCAGATAGAATGCCGATGCTCAGCAGTGCGGATGAATATCAGGCTAACGGCATCTCGCCTTGTTTCAATAACAGCAACATCAGAAAAAGAATCATGTCAAACGCACCACGTATTTCGGCAACAGAACACCCAAAGCACGTCCAAAGAGAGTTTCATACAAAACCGCCCCAGCTCACGCCAAATGAGTGTCAAAATCATCAGAATCGTGGCACCCACTCAGCAAAGCTCAGCCAGTCAACGGGAGGCAACGTAGCAGAACAGAGATCCCGGAAAACCAGTGGCATTTCATCAGCAGCCCAATTAATTAAGCTTCAAGACTAAGGACAGCAGGAGCCGGGCCTCAACAAATCTGCACCATCACACAGCAACCAGGCCACAAACCGAGGGTAAAACCGTGACAGAGCTTACTAAGCAGCACCAATATTTACTTCAGTGCACCAAAAACCAGGCCCCAGCCTCATCCAGCAGTATAGCACAAAACAAATGCAATTTGCATCAAAGTCACGATGGACTTCCCAGAGGGCAGCAACGCAGCAGCCGCCTGGCTGCACCTCTTCCATCAGGAACTTCGGATGCATCTCAGCAGCAGCACGAGGATGACAGACACCACCCATCCGGAGTGCAAGCCCACACCAGCATTATTAAACCAGGAAGGAGTCCATGGACAAGAAAGGCCATTCCTAGTCCAAAATTGCTGCGAATTCCTTACAACAAAGGCCGCACCACACACCAGCATCCACCGGAAACATATCAATCCGGACAAAATGCGCAATCCAGCAAAACATCTACACTGCCAGTGAACCAGCAACAGTAAAATCAGCTCACAGCTCCCTGCGAATTCCAGCAGTAAAATCACGAACGAGCCACACACAGCAATTGGAGATTACTGTCCACCAGAGAAATATATATGCCATGTCTGCAGGCCGGCCAAAGCCAACCAGGCCACATCAGCAAATGTCCAAACCGGCAGAAACAGAGGGGAAGATCCAAAACGACGAATGGGTGGAACCCAGACTGGAATCCTCTCGGCTATGAGTTTAACGTAGCAGCAAAGTCCACATCATCTCAAACCTTATACCAGGCGAAGAGCCATCTGGTCAGATGGAGCATTCCTGGCAAAAGGCACATACAGCTTCCTTGTGGCAAGTCAGGCGGGGAGCAAACCGGCAATCTATGGCCATGGACAGAGAAGGCAGCAGACCAACAACAGAACGCATGACACCAAAAGAGCCGTGACCTAAATCAGCCTAAACTCCATACCAGGCAGAAACCACAGTTACTCACCCAACCAACGATGAGGCCAAAGATGGAATTAGAAAACGGGCGAGGCAGATCAACCCAAAACAGAGCCGAAGCTTTCGCAACGGAATCATAAAACAGGGACAAATAGTCCCAACAGCCACTTCAGTCAGGGGCATGGAAGCCTAGCCTACATCTTTGGAGGCGAGAGAATCGCAGAAAAACAATTCCAGATTTGAATCTAGAAATTTGAAATTTGAATTGAAATTTGTAAATTTGAAAAGTGAAAACCCAGAGAGAAAACCAAAGCATCTCTCTGGAACAATCGAATCTGATGGGTGCAAATTTTTGCAACATCCAAAGCAGATCCGGCCCAAGCACCAGGCACCGAGGTAGGAACCGCTACGACAGTAAAGGCCAACTATGGCGACAGGACAAGAGGGCCTCAAATTTCAGGTTTGAGATTTGAAAGGCAAACTAGAGAGAATCGAAGACTTAGAAACGACGAGGTCGACGAAGACAAATCTGAGCAGCGAAGAGGAAGAGAGGTGGGGTCGGAACCCAGGGGGAACCGGGCGAAGCACCTAGGAGACCGGCCGTGACCGGCTCCGGCGCAGCCCGGCAGAGGCAGAAACTTGGAACGCCCGCTGAAGACGAAGACAAATTTCAAATTGAAATTTGAAAAGAGGAGAGAAGCGAGAGCTTCTCTCTCTAGGCGGCAATTGGTTTACTGTTTGACACTTAGCTAAAACTGTGTTGAGGGTAAGCTTTTTTAAGTGACTGCCCCACCGCATTGCGGCCCCAGAACCCAGAAACCCCGAAGGATTTTTTGGGAGGCACAGTACCACTGGTACCGCCGCGGGGAATTGAACCTGGGTGGGGAATGAGGGATTTTTCCCTTTTAACCACCAGGCCAAAGCTGCTTTGGTATAAACTGTGTTAAGGGTAAGCTTTTTAACGTGACTGGACCCACTGCTTCGCGGCCCCATAACCCAAAAATCATGTAACCAAACCGGTATTTGGGCAGCAAATCCAAATCGGCATTAATCTCCCAATCCTCCCAGACAAACTGCCCAGCCCAATAGCAGCAGGAAGAAAGAAAAAAAACTTCAGCAAAGAAGCACGACGCAGCCTGCAACTAGCAATCAGTGAAAGCCCAGCATGCAATTAACCGGTAGGTGACAGTCCAAGTCAGCATGCCAAACCGGGCAAAGCAATCAGAAGCTACAGCAAGCGAGATCGGCACTAGGGTGCAAATCGAATTCGACAGTTCACATTAAAGACCAAATCGGCACTTGAGATGCAAAACGAATTCGGCATTTCACATTCAAATCCCGATCGGCTATTTTAAGCGCAGTCCAAATTGGCACCTGTATGTCCACCTCAGCATTTGACATACCAAGTCGGTAAAAACATACCTGGCCTCAATTCAAGATCGACAAATGGGCCGCATAACCAAACCGGCATTTGGTCAGCAAATCCAAATCGGCATTAATCTCCCAATCCTCCCAGACAAACTGCCCAGCCCAATAGCAACAGGAAGAAAGAAAAAAAACTGCAAAACCAGCACATGGAATTCGAACAGAAATCTGCATCACCACCGCATTCCTAAGTGTCAAATCATAATGGAGCGTTCATCCATCCAACAATTGCTAATACAGAAACGAGAATAAACAGCAAGCCAGTTGCCTAAAACAGCAACAGGGAGCCAGTCAAAACTGACCCAACAGCCAGCCATCCTGGGTGACAACCAGGAGACAACAATGCTTAACCGAGCACCAAGGCAGCAGAGTGACAGCCCGACCCCTCAAACCAAATCTGTCTCAGCAAACAAGACAACCACTACAACCCAGCAATTCATTTCACCAATTGGCGACAAACAGAAGGAAACACTACCACATCAGAGATACCACTGATCTGCGACTGGCCTGTAGCCAGGCATGAAGATATACATATGATCTGCATTCCTTCGATAACTGCACATCAGCATCAGCAGCAGGTCACATTGAGGACCAAAAGTTCGAGTCAGCACCATAACAAGTATGGCAACTGTCCAAAAAGAAAGCACGCACTTGCTGCAGTGCAGAGCAAAAAACAACACAGTCCAATGAAGGCAGATGAAGATCCCAGGAGATCAGGATTACATTGCAAGATAAGTACCAAAAAACCTCCTTTTTTTTGGTAAGCAAAACCAAAAAACCTCCAAGCACAATTCTTATACAATTTATTCAAACACATGCCAAGACGTAGCAGAACAGACTCTAACCAAAAACTTTTTTTTTTGGTAAGTGACTCTAACCAAAAACACCAAATCAATTCCAAGGCCCCGGAAGGAAGACCCAGACAAAAAGCCCCAGCAGCAAAGGCCTAGGAGTCGGAGGCGCCCCTGGACTTTTTGGAGGCAGTCTTTTTCTTTTTCCTAGACATAGGAGTCTTCCAATCAGCCTCCATGCCCCGCAAATCATCTACCAAAGAGGAATTTGAGGAATACTTTTTAGAAATCCTCTTGATAGAGCTTGGGGTAAGCATAAATTCATCTAAATCGAAATTATGGTGTTGAGTTTCGGAATACGGGGAATTACGAGCCAAATCATCCATCTGCATATCCAGGGAGCCATCCAAACACCTGGAAGAATCCGGTAGGCATAATTGATGCGCACAATCAGTAGAAGAGTGTGAAAGAACACTCTCATTCTGACTTCTGTCTTCAGAACCCAATTGGGAAGGGAGCGCACCCTGATTAACAGTCCGTGGATCCTCCATATCCAGATTGGCCTGAGACACCGGACCAGGAAGAGGGGAATTTGGGCTTGTAAGCGCCAGCGACTCAGCAGAAGGAAGAGCTGGAATTGCAATCTCTGCCCCAAAAAGCGATTCAGCATTTAGGGCAGCTATTGGGGTCGGGAGTGACTCCGGTTGAGGCAAGGCTTCTTCAGCCACAGAACAGGGTAATTGACCAGAGTTACCAACAGCGTCGATTGGAGGCACAGTTAATTGGCAACCAGACTCCACATTAAGGACTGGACCAGTCGCATCAATAGTTACAGGATGCCTTACATTGTCACTTTGGACAGGAACGGCAGTGGTTGAGCCAAAAGGTTTAGGATGAGAGGTACCTGGATCAGACATGGACAGGCATTTGGTCTCCAGATGACCAATTTGTTGGCATCGAGTACAACGGGTTGGCTTCCAGCTATAAGCCGCATTCACCATAGCAATTTTCGCAGAAGCAGGGCAGGTTTGAACAGCGATGGAGCTGGAAAACGGCCCATCCACACCAACTTCAACACACATCTTTGCAAAGGAAAGATTCTCCATTCGGGCAGTCCTGGGATCAAGCTGAAGAGGAATCCCAATCGCACTAGCTAACCAGCTAAGTCCATCATGAGACCACAGTTCGAGCGGTATGTTCGACATTTTAATCCAAATTGGAAAACGCTTGTGTTCTTCTTTTGACAAATCCATTCCTGGCTTCCAGCATTTGAGGAAAATTGCTTTTTCAGAGAATACCCATGGACCGGCGTGCAAGCATTTCTCCACCATCTCATCAGAGGGGAAACGGAAGAAAAAGAAGCCGCCTTCGTTGCCAGCGGTTTGCTTGAGACCGAATCGGGCCCATATCATCATGGCAACTGCCTTAACAGCCATGAAATGGGGAGGTGTATTAAGAAAATAGCCTACCAAGGTATGGCCCCAATAGATGTTTCCTTGCTCGATGACCTCTGGCGGAGGAGACAGAGCGCCATCAGAGGACACAGAAGCC
>JAODPA010124915.1:0-45585 GCA_025585075.1 Nepenthes mirabilis
ATTATTTTATTATCATTCCATCCAATTCTAATAAGTAAAGATACGTAGGAATAACTTTAAAATGCGTGTACTCCTCGAAGATTCATGTAGCGACCGTCTGGGTCACACATTATTCGACTCGGCAGCAGAGAGAGGGTGCAAGGGCGAGCTGTTCGGTGATCATCTCCAGAGCAAATTCAGAAGGAACGGGAGAAATCGTGCCCAAATCTTCTCTCAAATCCAAAAGCACTCTTCCTCGCCAAACACGACGTCATGGGACTTACCGGCGATGGCATCCGTCTAAAACCCTAGAAACTATGAGCGATCAGAATACTCAAAGATTTAAGTAACTCAATTTACCCTTCGTAGGAGATTGGGGTCTTCTGAATTTCTAGCACAATCACCATGAGTCCTATTCAGAACTTCGAGCAGCACTCCCGCGATCTTATCGAGCCTGACATCCCGATTCAGAAGAGGCTAGCGATGGCCATGGAGGTGAGAGACAGTCTAGAGATAGGGCACACAGCGGAGTATTTGAATTTCTTGAAATGCTACTTCCGTGCGTTCTCCGTGATTCTACTTCAGATTACGAAACCGCAGTTCACCGATAACTACGAGCACAAGCTCCGGAACATCGTGGTTGAGATCCTAAACCGTCTCCCTCACAGCGAAGTCCTTCGCCCCTTTGTTCAGGATCTCCTCAAAGTTGCTATGCAAGTACTCACCACCGATAATGAGGAAAACGGCTTGATTTGTATTAGGATTATTTTCGATCTGCTTCGAAATTTCAGGCCTACTCTGGAGAATGAGGTGCAGCCGTTTCTGGACTTTGTGTGTAAGATATACCAGAATTTCAGGCTGACTGTTAGCCATTTCTTCGAGAATGGGGCTGGGGAGATGGTTCCTGTTGCTGCTGCGCCATTAGCGGGAGCAGTGGCGGGTGGTGGGGATGATATGAAGTCGATGGATACTGATCAATTGATCAGTACTTCTACCAGTAGTAGTAGTGGGTATGCTGTGTCTGGACAGCTGAACCCCAGCACGCGATCGTTTAAGATTGTTACTGAGAGCCCTTTAGTTGTTATGTTTTTGTTTCAATTGTATAGTCGGCTTGTTCAGACGAATATCCCTCATTTGTTGCCGTTGATGGTTTCGGCCATCTCTGTCCCGGGCCCTGAGAAAGTGCCTCACCATTTGAAGACGCAATATATTGAATTAAAGGGCGCACAGGTCAAGGTAAATGCTTGAGATGAGATTGGCTAAAATTATGTGTATTAGAATTACTGCTTCTTCAGTGATACAACAAAAATAAAGTATTCTGTTTCTTGAATTTTGGTCAATGGGTAGTTTGCTTCATTTGTCATGGTGTTAAGACTTACTGTCTTAATCATGTTTTCTACAGGGTTGTGTGACTCGTGAACCTTGTAATCAGTAATATTGAATTATTGTTTGTGGAACGAAAATTGGATGGAAAAATATCTGGGATAAGAAAAAATTGTGTAGCGGGTTCAACTGATAATACTTGCAAGCCATGGGTGACTTCTTGGCTATGTGATCATCTTGTACTCTTTAGTGTTGTTGTGCCAATGCAGTGGTAAAGCTTAATATAAAATAAAAAGAAGATTGAAGAGTATGATAAATTCAAGCACGTGGGAGCTAGGGCAGGACTTTGACAGCAAACGGGACCAATAGTTGTAGGAAGACTAGACAATTGTCATCCATTGATTGGAGTTTGAATTATGAGATGGAGACTCATTGCTCATCCCCATCGTACTGACTTTTGAGTCCTTTTTTATTAGAAATATTCTGCTATGAGCAGTCTGTTTATAAATTTTTTCTTATTTTTTTTTCCAAGCAAAGGTGATATTAAGTCTGAGCATTCACTTCTATTTTGGCAAGGATTTTGAAAAGGGGAGGGGGATATTCCTTTGTTGCATCATTTTTGGCGTTTGAGAGCCAATCTAGGTCATTATTTTGCTGTCCTTGGTTTGATAAAGGCACGTTGAAGGTCATTGGAGGTGGATCTTAGTACAAGGTGGGCCTCTCATGCAGGTCTTTGTGGAAAGGTGGGGGTAAACATGGTTTGGTTTGATGTAGTTTGGAGGTTAATCCGCAACCAAACAAAACCATGGTTTGAATTTTTATCAAACAAAACCAAACCGCCAGTTGAGACGAACTGCTAGTGCCGGTTGGTTTTGTTTGGATAGTTTATATGGTTTGTAGTATTAATTTCATTTGTCTAAAAAACTATTTGTTCAATTTAATATATAATATAAAAAATCAAATTAAACAAGTTATAATATTAATATAGTNAATAATTTAGGTAACAGCAAACTCTTTAAAGATTGATAATTTAACTACTTGTATTAAAAGTTGATTTAGAAATACAGTAGAAATAAATACAATCAAGATATTTTTATTTATAATATCAAATGTATTTCTTATATGTATGTATATATATGTTCGGTTTGGTTTGGTTTGGTTTAATTCAACTTAAGCTCTTAAACTGCAACCAAATCGAAAATGATGTTTGGATAAAAAATAAAACTGCAACCAAATCGTATATAGGCCTAACTGTCATTGATGATTTGGTTTGGGCTGTTTGGATTTTTTTTTCTGGTTCAGCCCTATAGAAAAGGACGTCTCCCAAGGCTGGCATTTCTGTGGTGGAGAGGGAGAATGCATTCCTATAGTAGTTGAAGGGGTAGACTCCTTTGGCCGAAATAATGATTAGTTGCTTTATTTTCCTAGATTTTGTTGATGAAATTTATATGTAATGTTGTTCAAGATGCAAGGTACATCAAGATGCAAAGGGTCTCTGAGATTAAAGCATGAAGCGCCCCTTAGGTGAAGCCCTAGGCTTGATGGAATTTATGAAACATCTATATAGAATATTCTTATATTGAATTCTAATTGGTAAGGTAATAATAGAACAAGAAGTACAAAAAAAATATTTCTGTCAAGCCATAAACTCTTAGTTTGATTTGACAATTAATAAGTATAATTTACTATAAATACATTGCAACAATAAAAAATTATTACAAACTTGAAATATTCTTCTTAATATTCTCATGGAAAAGACTAATATTTATCATCATCGTAAAATAAAAGTTCATCATCTTTTCCTTCCTTAGTTTATAGGTTTGAATACTTGTTAGTCTTTGTATGTCTCTTTAAGCTAGATTTTTTCTTCATTTACAAATTCTAAATTTCATTCAAGATTCTCACTAATTTTTAATTTAGTGTGATTTGTAGCATTATTTATTCTAACAATTTTTACTATAAAATCATGTGTAAAAGGATTATCTCAAATACAAATTCATTGTCCTTATTATAGTCTGCATTTATTCTTTTAATTATTCACTTAATACTTTTCTCCCCCTACTATCAATAAAAATAACTACACATTTAGCTTTCCTAGAGCGAATCTGATGTTATTTTGTTATGGAACATATATACCAATATGCATCTATCATATCTTTAATTCTGGTTATAGTTCTATTGTTAATAGTAATGGGATTATGGCCCATTCCATTTCGATAAAAGAGCCATGCCCAAATTTCATGGCTTTGGGTCCGCTATCTTGATCATTATTTTCCTACTTCCATGGAGAAAGGGTCATTCACTTTTGGGCCGGTTGTGGGCAAGGAGGGATTTGAACCCCCGACACTGTGGTTCATAACCACATGCTCTAATCTTATGAGCTACAGGCTTATCTCAATGCCAATTTCATTCCCACAAAATTAGTATTGAAAGGAACAATTAATATACTGACTTATTTAAAAGAAACAATCGAATTGTTTTATAAAATATCTACACGGGTCTCAAGGCGCGTGCCTCTTAGAATGAGCCTTGCTTGGGTATGTTGAGGTGCCAGATTTGAGTCCCGAGGCTAAATGCACCTTTAACAACATAGTTTGCATGGTTATCTTTGATATTTTCTTCTGTATATGTGCGATGTCATGTTATTGTCCTTATCACGGAAAATTTTGTGTACCTTGGTGTGATGGCGAAGTGCTCTGTAATTTTTTGAAGCATTGAGCATACTTCTCAAGAATTGTTGTGGTGTTTTGAGCTCCCCCCATTTTTTATTACAATGAGTATTTTGATCTCCCTCTTAGGTGTGGTTGAATGTGCAGCTTAGATTTTAGGGCTTTGGGTAGATACTTTTGGCTCCTTATTTATACATGTATTTACTTGTTGAGAAGTAGAATGGCTTTTCCTGAAGAAATATAAGTACTTATCAAGTTGTTTTTTGTTAATGCAGACTGTTTCTTTCTTGACTTATCTCTTGAAGAGTTTTGCTGAACATATCAGGCCACATGAAGAGAGCATCTGTAAAAGCATTGTCAACTTGCTTGTCACATGTTCTGACTCAGTTTCCATTCGAAGGGTGAAGAATTAGTGAATATATATATACGTGTTGTTACGGCAGGCAATTGTCCTAATATGCTTAATTGTTTTGTTAATAATTGCAGGAATCATTGGTAGCCTTGAAACATGTTCTTGGCACAGATTTTAAGAGGGGTTTATTTCCTTTGATTGACACACTGTTGGAAGAGAGGTAATATTTTGTGCAGATGTGATTTTTTTGTTACTGAACTTGCAATATTTTAGTCCAAGATTCCAATGCAATATTTCGATACTTGAACTGTCTGTTGTGTCATGTTTGCAGGGATTAATTAGTACATTTTTGTGTGTGTGCTTCATATTGCAATTTTTGAAGTTATTTTCCTGTGAGTGGTTCAATCTCCATGGAATTAGACTCGTTCTTCCCCTTTTTTGTGTGAATCAGGTTATTCTTTATATGGTTATAGTTTTGGCTGTATGTCTTTTCTGACCTTATCTCTTAGAACTTTCCTTTTCTGATCTGAAGCAAACACTCTTATGCAACTCTATCTATTCCATCTAAGCTCTCATGAGAGTCCACAATACCTCCAGGCTGTCCTTATCAACCTCAAATGCATGACTGGCATGATGAATACCATATTTCATTTCCTGATGCGCCTTAAGATCAGCAACTTAAATGATATCCCTCCTGTTTACCCTTGGAGTTAGAATTCAACAGCACACTCAACAATTCTGAAACACTAACTGCTTGAAGTGTCATAGCCTCTGAAGATACAAACCTTTAACCCTGAAAAACATTTTGAAGTAATTTAATTCTCTTATAAGGACTGATGCTTGAGTCTGTGTACCACCAAGAATCTCCACACTGAGCCTTATACCCTAGTTATTTTGAAAACTACTGTAGCAACAATTCTTAACTTTGTTGTTGTCTCGTATAGTTTGCGTACACTCATATATGTATGTGCTACTGCTGGCAGGCTGTCTGTCTGTCTGCTTGTCTGTGTGAGTGGGGAGAGAAGGGAGGAGAGCTGGGTGTGGATCACAACAAGGCCAATGGGCTAGACAAGTGGATGGCCCACCTGGTTTCCCTGAGTATTGATATGATCAATGATCATGCCTTGCCTGTAATCAATTCTATTTTTTTCATCTGTAATACTGAAACTTGGGCTGAGAACCACTTGTCTTCAAGAGATTATTTACCTTTTATGAGAGCCTTTTATCATATCATACCACCATTTACAGCTTTCACCACATTTTGCAATTGAGTTGTAACAGATAAACATGGCTCAATATAAAACAATATCTTTAGCACAACTCCTTTATAATTAATGCCAATTAGCAGTTTGAAACTCTACACTTTTCCAGTATTGGTCAGCATTATTTGTTTTCTGAGAGGTATTCAACTCAAGGGATGATTTAAAAACGTTTCATAACAGGCAAAGTTACTGATTTGCTTATTACTGGTTAGATATATGAATGTGAGAGGAGGGGCTGGGTGGGAGGGGTTTGTAACATAGACAATCAGAATATAACTTTGCTTTACATTTGAGAGGTGTAGACTCCATTGTTACTCTGAAAGTGAGTTTATTGATTAATATCTATTTCCAGGCATATATAATCTATATATATGAGGAAAAGAAGCGGTACTTTTTTAAAAGGTACTGGCATCGGGTAAAGTATGGTTGGTTAGAGGTCACCAATTTAATGTTTTAAGTATGACATGTTGGAGTAAAATTTGACATGAAGGTCAGCCCACTAGTACTATGTATCATGTAAGTTCCAACCTTGCCAAAGAGGATTGAATCGAATTCAATAACAAATGTCTAATTGCATTGTCTTAATTTTTCCTTACTTCTATCCCATTGCCCATGTGGGTTTAATACTTGTCTGCTTGAATGCAACTAATGATGATTCCATCATCCTGAAAATTTTTTTTATCCCCTAGTTCAGGGATAGGTTCTTTAAAATGTTATAACTGAGTAATGTGATAGTCAGAAACTAAACCTGAATTTTCAATTTCTTGTATATGAAAGGTGAGACTAGGGGTCTCTACATGCTATCAGTGATTGCACTCTCCCTGTGAAATCTAGATGTGTTATCTTTTTAGCATTGATGAGACATACTGGCTTAAAACAGGATGCTTATTTCACAAACTGTATTCTATGTGTCCTTGTGTCTCTATCCTTTGTTTGCTAGTAGGTTGCGGTTCCTATTATATGCGAAAGTATGTGCATCATTTTTCCTTCCATATGATGCTGCGATTAGATATATATATTGGTTTTGAAAATTACTTGTGATATGTAAAGGCTTTTTTTGGTACTGTTAGGCACCTCTCTCGATGCATGATCTTCTTGCAGAGTATGTAGTCAGCTGAATCATAAGCAATACTTTGTATATTTTGATAAAGTTCATGTTTAGTAAGCCTAATAATTCAGAATGTTATACTAAAAACTCTTTTCATTATGACCTTCAGGGTTCTTGTTGGAACTGGGCGGGCATGTTTTGAGACCTTGAGGCCATTGGCTTATAGTTTGTTGGCAGAGATTGTTCATCATGTTCGAATTGAACTCTCCTTGCCACAGGTATATGGATATTTAACATCTCAGGTGGTTTCTATTTATCTACTGAAACATGGGTTGTGTCCAAGTTTTCTACTTTTCCTGCTGCTTTTACCTCAGCTTGCATGATGGTGTTGTATGGTTATTTTCCATGAAAATATAACTGTTGGTGTCATTATGGGATTGCTCCTTTCTTTATCGGTGTTTTTATTGTTATTGTGTTACTTTAAACCAAACAAACCAAAATAACTACATTTTCCCACTAAAGGGGTCAGCGACCCAGATTCTTCATCTCCATTCAGCTTGTTGTAGGCCATGAAAGCTACTAAGTTCAAATGCAGAAGATCATGCTTAATAGTTTCCTTCTTCTTTGGTCTTCCTCTTGAGCAACTTCCAAACTCTCTAATCTCCTAATATGCTTATTAGATTGTTTTTGTTTTATATGACTAAACCACCTTAAATGAGTCTATATAAATTTTTTGTCTATGGATGCCATCCTGTCTCTTCTATGTTAACATCATTTTGATTCCTCTTTTTTTTTTTTTTTTTTAATGGCTGTACATCCATCTCAATGTCTTCATTTGTTATGTTTCACAAGTTGTATATAACCGCCCAACACTCTGCGTTGTCCAACATTGCTAGCTTAATGGCCACAATATAGTATTCTCCTTTAAGTTTGAACGATGTGGATGTATGCATTGGAAACTCTGTTTTTGTTCCCTCTAAAATTCTCCATGATACTTTTCTAAGAAATGTATTTTTATGTTTTTATAAGTTAATAAATATTATGTGAAAAAAATTCTATTGTTCTTTAAATTGCTCCATCTGGCGCTGTCGTAAACTTGGTCATCATCAAGGGAAATTAGTTATCTGATGCACTTATAGTTCGTTTTGGCTTCTTTTCATCACCTTTTCCCATAATTTGATCATATGACTCATCAACATAATGCCTCTGTAGTTGATGCAAATATATATATATATTCTTTTGTCCCGTAGATGGGTACTAACATGCTTGCTCCACTCATCAGATATGTTCTTGCTACTTCTGATTTTGTTAAACTATTTAGTCAACCATGAAATTTCATTCCTCTCATACATTTCCAAGCCTCCCTGGGATATTATGTGGTCAGATTGTCTTCCACATCTTCATCATCTTTAATAATTCTCTAACTTCCCCTAATCCAATATGTGGGTAAGAGCAGTTTAGGTTTATTAGAGTAGCTCCCAAGCACTACGTTGTTCTCCCTATTTTCATAAAAATAAGTTTGTGTAAATGGCGTAGCCTATTCACTTTGATCTCCTCATATGCAAGAAGTACACGTTCTTCACTATCTTTGATAAATTTCACTTAGTTCAAGTATTCTGTCCTCATATATGTTACTTGAATACATCCTATCCCCTCTGCATTGCGTTAGGTCATTTGTTTAAATTCTCATTTGCTTTAGAATTCACGTCATTGCTATTTTGCCTTTTTTTTATCACATACCTCCCTAAATTGTTATTGTTTCTACAATTATACAATGTCTTATAATGATTTCTTAATAAGTTTCTCCTGGACTTCTTTGAACAACCATCCCGTTTTTTTTTTGGGCATGGTGCACTCCTTTTTTGATCCCTCTAAAATCTTTTTGGCTGCTCTTCGAATGTAATTTGCATAGATTTCACATCTTGTTACTAGTCCCAGAGATCATAAATCCTTCCTTAAGTGTCTTCTTTCTAAAATGCCACCCTTTAAGTTTCCCTATTTTGTCTTTTATCCATTGTACTATGTCCTCATCTTCCTCTTCCATTTCTTAAAATGCATATCCAAACCAACAAATAGTTTTATGTAGTCAAGCTTTCATATGGATTAGTCTTACTGTTTTTACTTTCTAGACAATCTCTTCTCCTTAAGGTAGAAAAGTCTATGCCACTCTTATCCATGATCATAAGATCATAAGCCATATCAAAATCCACAATATTCTTCTTCAATTCTTTCCCCATAATCATAGCCTCCACTCACACTTGTATACCAACTTGCATATTGTCCAACATGGCCATTTAAATTCTCTCAAAAAATCAACTCCCTTGGTGGAATATTTTGAATCACATGGTCTAATTCTTCCCAAAATTCACTTTCACTTGTTCACCTAACCTAACTTAGGGTGCATATATGCTAATGATGTTTATTTTTTCTTATCCAAGCATTATCTTAATGGAAATGATGCCATCCCCACCTATCTTCACATTCTCTACAATCTCTTTCAACCCTTCATTTACAATTATGCCGTCTCATTTCTATCTCTATCCTTTCTAAAGTTTGCAATTTGTAACTGACCCTCCTATATCCGTGGCATTATCTCCTACCGACTTCATCTCTTATAGGAACGCTATATTTATCATTCTTCTAGCAATTGTATTCGCTATCTCAATAAGATTACCTTTTAAAGTATAAGTTCCTAGTTTTCTCTTGTGATAACCTCTTTAGGCATACCTGTCCATGATGGAGTTGCCCCTGCTGATTTTCACTACAGCAGTGCGACGATGCTACTGCCCATTTAACATTGTACTCGGGCATAGAATTGTCATACATAAGAGCCTCCCAATGGTCCAAGGCTTGCCTTACGGTATCCAAGTTGAGAGCAATAAATTGAACAAATATGGTCGCCCACTATAGGGAAAGAGTTAATAGAAGTATTGCGCTCTTTGTTGACCACCTAATATACAACCATCTTTCTAAATTTGGGCTTGGAACTGGTCAACGCTAGGGACAAATCCTCAGCTCAGGCAGAGTTGTAATTGTGTCTCTTTTATCCAGAAGAATCACTGGCACTACTACTTTTGGAGGGGAATCCTGGATTAGTAAGGTACTGTGCTAGGGATAGGCATGGGCTGAAATTAGGAAATAATGACATTTGGTTATATGGTTAAGATTGTACACATCCAACCCTACCTAGTGTTAGTCGGATGTGTATGTATATATTTTCCATTACTAGATTTTGATTTGCTATAATTGTTATGATTAGAGTTGTAATTTAGGAAGGGAAACAATTGTAATATGGTACATTTAGGAAAAGAGAAGATTGTAATATGATAAATCTAGGAAAAGGAATATTTTATTTAATGGAAGAAACTCTTAGTTGAGAGGATTTAGACCAATTCTGACATAGTATTAGATCCCCTTAACTCTTGTTACCTTTAGTTTTTGCAATTTTCACCTGCTGCTTCTCCTTCTTGGGATGATTTCTACCTTCTAGGGTTTTTTAGCAAAGCCCTTTTGTTCTCTTGGTCATCAAAGGGAGTATTTGTTCTAGTTGGACAAGCTTCTAGGGTTTGTGCGGGTAAGCTTTTGTGTTTTGCTTCAAGGCTGCCCATCGATTCATCTTCGATCTTTGATTTTAAAGGATTTCGATGACTATTTCATTTTCGATCTTGGATTGTGAGATTTTTCATTTCTAATTTTTATAGGTAATCTCTTTTTTTGATCTCATTTGTGGTTTTCTTTGGCCCTGATACTGTATTCGTGGAAGGATATTTATTGGTGAAACTTCCTCTTCATGAGTGTTCTTTGATCTCAGCCATGGGAAGGGGATACTTCACATATCATCACGTGTGTGTGTGTGTGTGTGTGTGGGATATATATTTCAATCGAAATATATTGTTTCCTATTGGTTTTATCTTCATATTGTATCATGTTGGTTTCTAGCGTGGGTAGTATGGGTCACAAATTCCAATCGTAATTCTTAGTATATTTTCCTCATGGTGAGATTTTATAGAAAAATATTTTCTACTTTTTGGCTGTATTTTATAGTAATTTATAATGTTAGGGAAGAACTCTATTATTCATTTTAATGGTAAAAGCTACTCCACCCGAAAGTTTTAATTTAAAATGTTTGTTAAGGGAAATGAACTTTTGAGCCATTTAGATGACTAATCTATAGTCCTGACCAAACTAAGGGGGCTTACTCAAGGATACTCATGTTGTATCATGGATGTTGGGATCTATTGAACCACATATGGTGCATAATCTTCAATCATTCACTACTCCTAAGAAGATGTGGGTCTATCTCCGGTGTATTTATAATTAAGATAATAATGCTCAAAAATTCCAATCAGAATTAGAGATTGTTGATTTTAAGCAAGGCTAACTTTTCGTCGAACAATTTACACTAGTTTAGTTTATGGAGTGAATATATTGGAATTTTTTATTCAATAGTTCCTAAGGTCGCACTTATGTTGTTGATTTTAGCTTATGTTGCTCAAGGACAAGAGAATTTTAAATCTCAAATGTTGTGCTATAGCTGTGAGGAGTGTTGGTATATCACAAAAAATTGTAGTAAGAAATTATGCAATTATTGCATAAAGGAGGGACACATTGTTGAGGATTGTCGCATTTGACCTCAAAATAAACGAGCTCTTACTCTTCACACCAATGTCCAATCTAATGGTGTCCATGGCCCTTGTATCCATAATGCACCACCTAATGTTGATTCATCTTCTGTCACTCCTGCAATGGTACAATAGATGATAGTTTTGGCTTTCTCTACTCTTGGGTTGCAAGGTAAGAAAAAATTGCTCACTACTTAGTTGATTGACTCAGTAGCCTCGGATCATATGATGGGCAATCTAGATACCTTACATCATATTTGTAAGTATGAGGTTGAGCAATGTCATCAGGAATCCATTGGCTATTCTCTCCCTATCATTGCAGTTGGAAATTTAGGATATTCATTTGATAATGTTTTTGTATCTTTTGAATTATCTACGAGTTTGATTTTATTTGGACAATTGGTTAATAATAATTATGAGATTCACTCGATCATTATAGTTACCTTGTCTAGAATCAAGCGTCGGGGAAGGTGGCTGCGAAGGGGCCTAAAGTGGGATATCTATTTCCTCTTCATCTTGCTTTTTCTATTATTGTTTTTTTATCTTGTATTATTGTCACTAATTATAGTACTATCTAGCATAACAAATTGGGGAATTCCAATTCTAGTATTTAAAATTATTTTATGAAACATGGCTATTTGGATAATAAAGAACCTTTTGTACTATCTGATTATGATTTGTGTAAACTTGATAAAACTAAAGCATTACCTTTTTCTTTGTATCATAACTGTGTTTTCATAATTTTTGAGATTATTCATATTGATGTGTGGGATATGAGTTCAGTTATTTTTTATGCTCGCTATAGGTATTTTTTAACATTTACTAATGACTATAGTTGTTTTACTTGGATATATTTTTTTCATTATAAAGATATTGTATTCTCTGTTTTTGTTACTTATATTGAAACATAATTCTCGCAATATATTAAAATTTTATGCTTAGATTTTTGGAGGAATATACGTCACACGATTTTCAAGCTTAATCAACTACAAAAGGCATTATTAGCCAATGTTCTTGTCCTTATACTCCACAACAAAATGGGGTTGCAGGACATAAGAATCGTCACCTTTTGGATATTATTTGTATATTACTAATTGAATTGTCTGTATCTATCAAATTTTGGGTCGAGGCCTAATCTACAACTATCTATTTAATAAATCATTTACCCTTACAAAATTTGCATTATGATTCCCCATATTATCGTTTCTTTGGAACTGATCTAGAATATTATTCTCTTCATACATTTCGCTATGTCTGATTTGTTCACTTACCATTAATGGAATGCCTCAAGTTTGTAACTTAGGCTGCTAAGTGCGGATATCTTGGATATAGTAATACTCTTAAAGAGTTAGTCTGTTGTGATACTTATGCTGATAAGTTTCGTATTTCTCGTCATGTGGTCTTTTTTAAAACCTAATATTACTTCCAAATACGAATCATCACGGATTCCACATCAATTGTGCTCCGCACTTTTAATGATCTACCTAGCTCTATTGACAATTTCAGAGATGAAATTGTGTACTAGAGACGCCGCTTATGGTCTCCTCCCCATCTTAAACCATTTCCTAATCTAGCTCCACCCGCACCTTGGGATCCTCTTGGGTTCATCGTCCACCTGACAAGTATGGTTTCTCTCTTATTGCTAATCATGCAATTTTAGATATCACTGGGGTACCTTTATTTTTTTCAAGCCTCTACACGTTTGTTGGCAACAAGATATGCGAAATGAATTTCGGGTTCTTCATGACAATCACACTTGGGATATTGTATCCTATCCCGTTTGGGTCAAGCCCATTTGATGTAAATGGGTATATACTATTAAGTTATGGCCTGATGGTTCCATTGACTGACATTAAGCACATTTGGTAGGTTTTGGCAATTGGCAAACTTATGGCCTTGATTATGAAAAGACATTTGCTCCATTAGCAAAAATGACTACTGTACGTACCGTTGTGTTTATTGCTATCTCAAAAGGATAGTCTATCCGATAGATGGATATCAAGAATGTGTTCTTATACGGATTAAAAGAAGAAATCTATATGATTCCCCTGGGTATGTTCCTTCATAATACCTCTGAGGTCTGTCGATTAAAGCGATCTCTCTATGGTTTAAAGCATGCACCATGGACTTGGTTGACAAATTTCGTACCACTCTCTTTAACTTTAGCTTTACTTAAAGTCAGTGTGATTCTTCTCTTTTTCTCTGATAGATAACTATTGGCATGGTAATCTTCCTTGTATATGTGATGATATAGTTGTCACTCGGTGGACCCTGTGCCAATTGAGTAGCTACAACAACATCTCAAGATTTAATTTCATGTGAAAAATCTTGGCATGCTACAGTATTTTATTGGTCTAGAAGTAAGTGTTATTTCTACGGGCATTCTTTTACACCAATACAAGTGTACTTAGGAGATTATTGCTTTAACCGGCCTTCCATCTAGTAGCCTTGCTTTCATACCTATGGAGGTCAATTCAAAGCTCTGATATATATCATTAGTTGGTAGGCAATTTAAACTATTTGACTATTACTAGGCCTAATATTTCTTTTTCCATCCAGTTGGTCAGCCAATTTATGCAGGCACCTTGACATGCGCATTTGGTAGCTCCAAAAGGTCTTATTCGTTATCTAAAAGGCTTATTTGGTTGTGTCTTATTCTTTTGGATTGGGAATTCTCTATAATTGATAGGGTTTAGTGACGTTGCTTTAGCTGATTGTGCAGATACTTGTTGCTTGGTTACTGGTTGGTGCATGTTTTTTGATAATTCACTTATATGTTGGAAGAGTAAAAAGCAAAATCGAGTTTTAAGTCTTCTATAAAATTTGAGTATCGCACTGTGTCCTCTACTTATTCAGAGAACATATGGCTTTGGGGCTTGTTAGGTGCAATTGGGATTCCACAAACAATGTTTACTTTGCTCTGTGCCGATAACACTAGCACCATCCAAATTGCCATAATTTGCTATTTTATGAGCGCACCAAGTATATTGAAATCGTTTGTCACTATATTCGTATAACGTTTGATCAAGCTATTACTCTTCTTTATATTTCTACCATTCTACAAATTGCTGATATTTTCACCAAGTCGCTGGCATGTCACAAGCATCAACTCGTGACTGACAAATTGATACTTCTTAATCAGTCAATATCAATTTGAGTGGGGATGTCAATTAGATGTGTATATATATAATTCCATAATTATTCGATTTTGATTTGTTATAATTGTTATAATTAGGGTTGTAATTTAGGAAGGAAAATGATTTTAATATGATGTATTTAGGAAAAGATATATTCTATTTAACGGAAGAAACTCTCAGTTGAGAAGATTTAGAATTCTGACACCTATATCCTACGGTCTAAGATCTTACAATCTAGGATCTTCTTATAATGGGTCACAATTCCCATTTGTTTGAATCAGTAAATGAAAGCTGCAATTGGGGAGAATCAAACCTACATGGATGCGGCATTTCTTTTTCCTCCTGTTAGTTGCTATATCACGGGTTTGTGTCTTCAATATTATCATGGCTACAAAATGCTTGCTACCTGGAGTAAAAAGTGGGAGGCAAATCATAAGAGGTTGTTCGTTGTTTGACTGCCTTGGGCAAGTTTGAACTATGGAAGCTTGTAGTATTGCTTGTCCATTGCAACCATATTGCTTAGATTTCAAAATATGGTGGTTATTTGTCATTTTGCAATCGATTTCCTTTGCAGTCTTGTGATCACAAATTGTATAATTTAGCTCGAATGATTTGTTGTAGCTTGGTCTAATATTGAAATTGGGAAACTTAAAATTTATTTCTGCGATGAGTTCCCTTGCTTATTAAACTGATTTTACGCAGTTGACATTTGCAACAACTTAAACTAGCCACTGCAGCATATCATTCTCTTCCTCTCAGTGTGTGCGTCTTTGTTGTAAAGAGAGAGATTGAGTAATTTGGAGTTGCATGTATGTGTTTGTGCCTGTGGGGGTTGTGGTCAATGATAAGAATTCAAAAATCAGAGAGCAAACATTCCCTATAAAATTTGTTTTAAAAAAAAACGAGTTTTATTAATGAAAAGAAAGAAGATTTTGTAAATTAATAGTAATTATTTGAACACCATATTTTGCCGTAGAGTTAGAGCTATGATATGGGAGAAAGTGAGTCCTGTGCTTGGGTTGAGTATGACTGAGTGCTTAAAGATGAACGGGAGGACCACTTTTTCTTACTGTGTCCCCCTAAAAATAAAAATCTTACATGTTCTTTGGAATGTTGTTCTTTGGAATGTTTAATCTCTTATTTTGTACTTCTTTTCCTTATTTCCTTGAGTACTGCTGCAGTGTAATTAAAATGTCAATTACGCAATTAATGTTGATTTCTTCAGAATATCAATTAGAAAAGTTATCTAACTTTTTTGTGATAGAAAACCACCACTCAAATGTATTTATTTCCCTAAGCCTTAGCCCAATCCTAAAATAAGATGGCTTGTGTATCTAGGGAATAATCACTTCAAAGTACATTTTTCCTAAATATATGCGACATCTATTCAATAAAAATCGGGTTTGTGTTTAAAATTCTATCAAAACACATTATTTCTTTTTTGAAATTCTAAAAAAAGAAAAAAAAACCAATGGATTTCTTTTTTTTTGGGGGGTAAAAATCAATTGCCAAATGCTTTTTTGAGTCCCAATATTTGTTTTACTTCTATGCAAAAAAATGTTGCTTTTTTGTGTATTCTCTTGTCTGTTATTTAAAAGGTCCAATAATGTATGCATATTTGGTTTTTTGAGGCAATTGTAGATTATTGCCGAAAATTCTAATTATTCAATAATATGATTCAATTTTAGTTTTTTTTTTCCTTAAGTTAGTCAATCTATCATGAATTATAAAAAGTGTAGAAGTGATCGTGTGTTGATTGTCCTTTAAATGTAAGTTTTTTTTTTCCTGGTACATAGAAAAAGAATAAATAAGTTAATTAAAATTCAGAAGGCTTCATAAGTTCTTCTTTGGGAGTTAAACTTCCATTTGTCCATATTTCGAGAAAAAGGTATTTTTAAAAAAATTTTCTCTACCATAAGAATAAATCTTATGTTTAGAAATTCGAACAAGCATGAATATTGCATCCATAAAATAACTTTGTCTTGAAAATTTTGTTGGTGTTTTTATACAATATCTGTGAATCCTATGGAGCTGTTCTGTAATCCAGCTACAAATTAATTTGTTCTGTTAAGTATATGCTTTGCATTATCAATGACCACCACAGAGGGTGGTGGGATGGTATGCTGAGCAATTACACATTTAGGCCCCCTAACATAAATAGCTGCATCACAAGTTCCTTATATATCACTTCTCAATACAATTCTTTCAAATTTATCAAAATTTTGCGTAATGATTCTTGAATACCTACTTGGGTAGAATATTTGCGTATATATATATTGACATAATAGAAGTAAGTGGATCGATCAAGTAACCGAACTCTAAAGAAAAATCATTATTGATTTTTGCTGAAAAACTTGCCATAATATATCTGGATATTCTTATTTCTTGGCTATTTGTTCATGCCTTTCTTAGTTCGTGGTTTGAAAGATCGAGAAATATTCAAAAATCTTTTAATTGTCTTTATTTCTGCAATGTTTTTATTAGAAAATGCCAGGAAAGCAAGAATACCATGCAATTTTTAACATCGGAGGAACATCAATAATATAATTATTCCCACCAGGTCAAAAGTTTGTGTATAAAAACTGGACCTTTTTCTATAACAATCGTAAGTATAGGCTCAGATAACATAAAGAAGTGAAAGAAAAATAACAATCTTGCTTGACTTAGCAGCTTAGTCCAGTGAAGAAAATAAAAATTAAATCATACTTGTCAGGTGACATAGCTTGTTCATTTCCATTTCAAATAAGCTATAGATAGAAGTTCAGTACAATCAGAATGATTCACGGTGTGCTGGATTTGATACTATTTTTAGGTTGTTATCATAGTCTGCAGGACTAGGGAACACTACACAGAAAGTGGAAGTTATTAGGTCTGGCCGTACCTCAGTTGCTGTCTTATGCAAAACACTGTAACAATAAAGTTTTTTTCTTTTTTTCTGTCATGTTGTGTGATCTTTCTGCATTTTGTGGTTGTCTTCCTTATCATTCTTCTTTTGTGTGTGTGGGTGAGCCTTAGGGCTGGGGAATGTTTGCAAGAGATGTTACTGTCTTTTCTAGTTGTATTTAATTTTGCATCACTCTTTTTTTCGGTAGCAGCTCTATTTTTTTGTTGGTTTTACTAATTTCACTATTTAAGTTTTACATCCAATTAGTCAGCACAATATTTTACTAATCTGACAAGCCTTCTATGTTTTATCTCTATGCTGCAGTTGTCACGAATCATTTATCTGTTTTCCAGTAACATGCATGATGCTTCATTGTCACTCAGTATTCGCACTACTTGTGCTCGTCTGATGCTGAATCTGGTGTGTATTGATTGTTTAAGAACATGTGGCATTCTCTCTACTGTTCCTAGTCCAACTTGATGTTTTGAGTATGCCTATTGCCTGTGGTGAAGTGTAACCTTCTGTTTCTTCTCTTTTGTAATTTTACGGGTCTTAGGTGGAGCCAATTTTTGACAAAGGTGTCGACCAACCTTCTATGGATGAAGCACGGATATTACTGGTCTGAGCTTCAGATGATCTTTTTTAAGTTCTTTGTTCTGTTTTATCTGTATCAAAATATTCTGATAGATAAGAAAAGTACTTATGAGTTATTCATATTCTCTTTACAGGGGCGGATTTTGGATGCTTTTGTTGGGAAATTTAGTACTTTCAAACGCACTATTCCCCAGGTGTGCGTTTGATTGCCATGCTAATTGAAGTAAAATTGCTGATTAAACTTTTTAATCGCAACTTTCTGACTCATCATATTTATTCTGTTGCATATTGAATCATGACTTTGTTTAAGTGTGGCTGTACTCTTTTGTTGACATGTACTTGTTGATGCATTATCCTCTTCCGTTGTTGTTCCTGTTTTCTCCTTTCATGGTTAGTGATGGCTGTTCTTCCTAGCTGTTTGTACTAGTTGCTTTTGATTGTATACTGATTTTGAGATGTAGGCCCCCTTTGTAGGTTTCCCTATTTCTTCTATACAGGTTGACATCCTTTTGGTGTCCTCTTTATAGATCAACCAATGGAGTAGATCCACTGGCTTTTAATTTGATTCCCCTGAGCTGTTCCCATTTATCTTTATCTACTAAGTTGACTGCCACAAATAATGATTTTAGTTCCGTACTTCCATTTGAAATTTTGGATTTGGAGAGTGCTTTGATGCTAGCTTTTCTGTTTTTAAATTACATGGGCAGTCCTTGTCTAGGTTGGTTTTGTAGATGGATACTTATGTTGTATATTTATGGTATCTACTATCGTGCAATATAAATATTAATGGGGCATTTTACTGCAAATAATAAATTTGTTGAATAATTTTTTTTGGGGGGGTCATTATTACTATAGTCTTATTTTTATTGTTATTGTTGGTCTTTCTTCCGGTGCTTTTGCTTTTGTATGGTTCCTGTAGTTGTTTTATTGATCATCTATTTTGGCTCTTAGCTCCTGGAAGAGGGAGAGGATAGCAAAGATCGAGCTTCATTACGGGCAAAGCTTGAACTTCCAGTGCAGGTTGATTTGTTATCTTACATAATGCTTTGTTTAG
This sequence comes from Nepenthes mirabilis, assembly GCA_025585075.1. Taxonomy (NCBI): domain Eukaryota; kingdom Viridiplantae; phylum Streptophyta; class Magnoliopsida; order Caryophyllales; family Nepenthaceae; genus Nepenthes; species Nepenthes mirabilis. The sequence continues at coordinate 18,925 of JAODPA010124915.1, forward strand.
TGTTTACAGGGTTTTCTTAGCAATTTTGTGAAAGTGGTTGATTTGTTGGTGGTTAACTTTCTTGTGTACTTCTGCTTTTAAATTCTGGTTTATCTTGAGAAAAAGTTGATTGCTATGATATTATCATGGAGTGCTGAAAAATAGGGGAAGTAATATTGATGTACTTCCGTCAGCCAAAGAAGCGGAAAAGTAAATCAACATATATGATAAGGTTTACCGTGCAAAGAGAGGAAGGGGGGACAAAACCTTGCCCCCCAAATTATCTAAATAGAACCAGTTTGTAGCATATCCCTATTTTGTCAGTTGCAGTTTTACTCTAGGCCTTCTATTCAAGATAAAATGGTTATTTGGCTTGCATATGTACTTGCTGCAGAAACATTTATAGGATCCCTTTTTCAGATCTTCAGTGAAATTGGGGAGCTTCATTCGCTAACTGTTAATTATTTGATTTGGTTGTGTGTTTTTCTTTGAGGACATGTTGGCCTTTGCTAGTGCAACTTACTCTTTTTTTCCATCAAATGAAATTTGTGAGTTTCTTCCTGAAAATAAAAAGCTCTACCCTTGCCTCCATTATCTTGGCAGGCTTTAGGTTGAATATTGTGACATAGTGCTGACCGGGCACAATATTAAACATTATAATGCGGTTGATGCATGTACATGAAAGATAATTGTTCTTGCATTTTTGTTTTGAGTAAACTCTTGAGGAGAGTTGGCTTTAACATTTAATTTGGTACAGGCTGTTCTGAGTTTACAGGTTCCAGCAGAGCATTCCAAGGAAGTTAATGATTGCAAGCAACTAATTAGGACTTTGGTGATGGGTAATTTATTTCCTTCCAATTGTTGTTTTCCTTTTCCCTTCATTCTTCATCAGTCTTAATCAGCTGCCCCTTTTTGTGAGATAGATTTGTTCTACACATAAGTTACTCTGGTTGGATGTATCTGCAGGAATGAAGACTATAATTTGGAGTATAACTCATGCTCACATCCCACGTTCACAGGTCTCTGAATTATTAACACTCAGTTTGGATAAATGAAGAGTAAGTGGTTGGAATGGAGCGGAAAGCTTTCTTATTGGGCCTACCTTTTGTCACCCTTCCTAAAGGGTGGAATTTGGAAGGAAAGAATCAAACAACTAAAAATCCCCTTCTGTTTATGATAAACCGAAGGGAAGGACAGTAATGCTTTTTCCTTCTATTCTGTTCCATTTCATTCCACTCTCCGTATTAGACAAACAAAGCTATGTTCAAGATGTAATGCCTCCTTTATTATATAGCCAATTCTCTTAAATTTGTGTAACGATGATGTGATTCAGGTTTCAGCTGCCACACATGGGGCACATCCACAGATGCTCGTATCACTGGCGCCTGGTTTGCCAGCGTCACAAGCTTTTAAAGGCTTGAGAGAAGACGAGGTATTGAAATAGTATGATTAGATGTAGAATTCCTTTTTATCAAGTTGATCTTATATCTTTTCTCTTGTATCTTTGCAGGTATGGAAAGCCTCTGGTGTTCTGAAGAGTGGTGTGCATTGCTTAGCTCTTTTCAAGGATAAGGATGAGGAAAGAGAAATGCTTCACCTCTTTTCCCAAATGCTAGCTATTATGGAACCTCGCGATCTAATGGACATGTTCTCACTTTGTATGCCAGAGCTTTTTGAGTGCATGATTTCTAACACTCAGCTAGTTCTTATATTTTCTACTCTTCTGCAAGCAGTCAAGGTCTTCCGGCCGTTTGCTGATGTTCTGGTCAATTTTCTTGTTAGCAATAAGCTTGATGTACTGAAACAACCAGAGTCACCTGCGGCAAAATTGGCTTTATATCTCTTTCATTTGCTATTTGCTGCTGTCACTAAGTTCCCTTCTGATTCTGAGCGTGTACTGCTCCCTCATGTGCCTGTTATTATCGAAGCTTGCATGAAAAATGCAATCGAAGTTGAAAAACCTATTGGTTATCTGCAGCTTCTTAGAACAATGTTCCGTGCTCTTGCGGGAGGGAAATTTGAACTTATATTGCGAGACTTGATACCTATGCTGCAACCTTGCTTGAATATGTTATTGGCTATGCTTGAGGGGCCATCTGGGGAAGATATGAGAGATCTTCTGCTGGAGCTCTGCTTGACCTTGCCTGCACGTTTAAGCTCCCTGCTACCATTCCTTTCTCGTCTCATGAAGCCTCTTGTTTTATGTTTGAAAGGAAGTCATGACCTTGTCAGTTTAGGTCTAAGGACTCTAGAATTTTGGATAGATAGTTTAAATCCTGATTTCCTGGAACCCAGTATGGCTAATGTCATGTCAGAAGTGATATTAGCTCTGTGGTCTCACTTAAGGCCTGGACCTTACCCTTGGGGTGGAAAATCTCTACAGCTTCTTGGGAAGTTAGGTGGTCGTAACAGGCGCTTTTTGAAAGAGCCTCTGCCTCTTGAATGCAAGGAAAATCCAGAGCATGGAATTCGTGTTATTCTTACATTTAAGCCCGGAACCCCCTTCTTGGTGCCTTTGGATCGTTGTGTAAGCCTAGCTATTGCAACTATTATGCAGAAAAATGGGGCTGTTGATGCTTTCTACAGAAAACAAGCTTTGAGATTCCTTCGTGTTTGCTTATCATCTCAGCTCAATTTGCCAGGAAACATTTCAGATGAGGATTCCACACCCGGAAAGCTGTCAGCTCTGTTGGTTTCCTCTGTTGATTGGTCTTGGCGGAGGTCTGAGACTTCGGACAACAAGGTTAGCCTGCTAAATGGCATCTTTGAGTGTATGCCAACTATGCCCCACTGCATGATTGTTTTTATTTCTTGCGGCATGAACCTTGTAAAGAGGCCATCCTTGCGACTAGTATATTATTATGTGCTGATGAATTTTTTTTTAAGAGCTATGTAATAGGACTCAAGAAGTAGAAGTCCTGCTATAGTAGCCAGTGCTGTGGTGTGCCCCTAACATTACCTGTCCACTTGCTATTGCCTATTTTTGATTAATCATTGAACTTACCTACTCACTATGCTATTTCTATGTCTTGATTATCTACCATGTCTGTGCTGAAATCACGTACTCTTATATTGTCTTTTTTTCACCTGCTATCATTATAATTTTACCTTTATGTACATACTTTTGAATGGTGTAGCTATCTTTATATCTTGTTATTGAGTTAGTCTATGAAGACAAATGCAACAATGAAATGATGCATGATTTCAGGCAGATTTTGGTGTAAAAACCAAGACACAGCTTATGGCTGAGAAGTCTGTCTTCAAGAGCCTCTTGATGACAATAATTGCTTCCAGTGCTGAGCCAGATCTTCAAGATCCCAGAGATGATTTTATCATCAATATTTGCCGCCATTTTGCTATGATGTTTCATATTGATCATACTATCACTTCAGCCACAGCTGCAACGCTTGTAGGTCCTATGCCTTCATCAAATATCAATGCTAGTGCAAGGCCAAGAAGTAGCACCAGTTCTACATTAAAAGAGCTGGATCCCTTGATATTCTTAGATGCCTTGGTGGAGGTGTTAGCAGATGAAAACAGGCTTCACGCGAAAGCTGCTCTTAATGCATTAAATGTGTTTTCTGAATCCCTTTTGTTCTTGGCTCGTTCAAGGCATAACGATTTGGTGATGTCAAGGGGTGGTCCTAGTACTCCTATGATTATCTCCAGCCCCTCAATGAACCCTGTTTATTCACCACCCCTGAGTGTTCGTGTCCCTGTTTTTGAACAACTTCTGCCTCGTCTTCTGCATTTGTGCTATGGAATTACGTGGCAGGCGCAAATGGGAGGTGTTATTGGACTAGGTGCTTTGGTAGGGAAGGTGACTGTTGAGACTTTATGTCATTTTCAAGTTAGAGTTGTTCGTGCATTGATATATGTTCTCAAAAGGCTTCCTATATATGCTAATAAAGAGCAGGAAGAGACTAGTCAGGTGCTTACACAGGTCCTTCGAGTTGTTAATAATGTTGATGAAGCAAACGGTGAATCTCGCAGGCAAAGTTTTCAGGGAGTTGTTGAATATCTTGCGTCAGAGCTGTTCAATGCCAATGCATCAATGAATGTGAGGAAGAATGTACAATCATGTTTAGCTCTGCTGGCTAGTCGAACTGGAAGTGAGGTATCTGAGTTGCTTGAGCCTTTGTATCAACCCTTACTTCAGCCTCTTATAATTCGACCACTTCGGGTGAAGACTATTGATCAGCAGGTAAATGATAAGAAAAATTCATGTGTTACCGTTGTGCTATTGCAAAGTTTTTGCTTCTTAGAATATTGCATTGCTTGTAGGTTGGGACGGCTACTGCCTTAAATTTCTGCCTGGCGTTGAGGCCCCCCCTTCTAAAGCTGACGCAAGAATTAGTTAGTTTTCTGCAAGAGGCTTTGCAGATTGCGGAGGCTGATGAGAATGTGTGGGTTGTGAAGTTTATGAACCCCAAAGTGGCAACATCTCTGAATAAACTTCGAACAGCTTGCATTGAGTTACTCTGCACTGCAATGGCTTGGGCGGATTTTAAAACTGCAAATCATGCTGATTTGCGTGCTAAGATTATTTCAATGTTTTTCAAGTCCTTAACATGTCGCACACCTGAAATTGTTGCTGTTGCGAAGGAGGGCTTAAGACAGGTCTTGTTTAAGGCTTTTTTCTCATATGTTAAACTATTATTTATTCTCGATGTACATGTGTTGTGAAGCATGATGTCTCTTGATGGTGGAGGGACATTCCTTTTTTAACGCTTCTGCAAGTAATGTATTTGATGATCACTGAGCAAATTTGTTTGTTGGTCTCTATTTTTGTTGTGCAATGATGAATTTTTGCAATTTTAGAGGGAATGGAATTCTTGGCTTTTTAATATTTTATTCGTCTGATAATTATTTAACAAATCTGTTCTTCTACAAGCCTGAGCTTTTCTATTGACTGGTTGTTTAACATGCTATAAAAGAAAACAATCTCACTTCCAAAGCACTAGGCTGTTGCTCTTTAGTGATATAGCTGCGTATGTAATGTGTATGTGCAGAACCTGAAAGTGGCCCACTTATACTGGAGAGTGCTAGAGTTTGTTGCTAAATGTTTAACATTTCTCTCTAATGTAAGCTTTTAGAAGTGAGTGGTTGTTTAGAAATTGTGAGATCTCGCACAAGTCATGTTTTTTAAATGGTCTATCCAATACATTGCTTTTATAAGTGATTGGTTCTTTAGAAATTGTGAGATCTTGCAAAAGACACGGTTTTTTTAGGTTGTCTAGCCTATACATGTGGACCACATGTTGAATATGCTATTGCAGTTTCAGTTTTACTTGTCTTGATGTGATCACAGAGCATAATTATCTTTTGCAGCTGCACTGCTACGAACCTTTGTGGTGGTGTGACAGAACTTTTATTTGTCTATTATGCATGACATTTTTGGGATCGAAATCTTGATCATTTTTAGTTTACTATAGTTTAGGTTATTCAGCAGCAGAGGATGCCAAAAGAACTTCTGCAGAGCAGCCTTAGACCCATATTAGTCAACCTTGCGCATACAAAAAATCTTAGCATGCCTCTTCTTCAAGGTCTGGCCCGTCTGCTGGAACTTCTATCTACATGGTTTAATGTCACCCTGGGTGGTAAATTGTTGGAACACCTAAAAAAGTTCTTAGAACCTGAGAAGCTTGCCCAGAGTCAGAAACAATGGAAAGCTGGAGAGGAGCCGAAAATTGCAGCAGGTGAGTTAAATAATTGTTTCAGTGTAGGTTGCCTTTGTAGTTGCTTATAGTGATGTCTAATACTTCTGCAGCCATTATTGAGCTTTTCCACCTTCTCCCCAACGCCGCTGGGAAGTTCCTTGATGAACTTGTAACTCTTACTATTGATTTGGAGGTGGCACTTCCACCAGGACAATTTTACAGTGAGATCAATAGTCCATATCGCCTTCCACTTACAAAATTTCTGAATAGATATGCAACAGCTGCGGTTGACTATTTTCTTGCTCGTTTGAGTCAGCCAAAATATTATAGACGGTAAGGTTTAGAAGCTGAATGAAGTATATTTTGACTGACCTATTTGTCAGGGTGATAATCTTTTCTTGGAATGCACAATTCAGGTTTATGTATATAATCCGATCAGATGCTGGTCAGGCCTTGAGGGAGGAACTTGCAAAGTCACCCCAGAAAATATTAGCTAGTGCATTTCCAGAATTTGTGTCAAAATCAGATGCACCACTTCCGTCAGGATCTGCAGCTGTGCCAGCAGTCCTTGTGGGAGATGAGGGCCTCAGTGCTCCTCTAGCGGAGGCTTCTAATTTATCATCTGCCAACTCTGGAGTAACTTCAGATGCTTATTTCCAGGGGCTCGCTCTTATCAAAACTTTGGTGAAATTGATGCCATCCTGGCTGCAGAATAATTGTAGTGTGTTCGACACCTTGGTTCTTGTTTGGAAGTCACCTGCTAGAATTGCTCGTTTGCATGAAGAGCAGGAATTGAACCTAGTGCAAGTAAGTTCAGACGTTGCTATGATTCTGGGGATTATTCTTTTGATTAGATTTTAGAGAAGGTGCCCTATTTCTTGCTTGTCATCTGAATGGATTTGATCGTTAATGCAATCTTCACTGTACAAAGTTTGCATATCTTCTAGTGGTTTGCTTTATTTGTTTTAACCCTAATGATCTAATTCTGGAGTCTACGTTATGTTTCCTGATTCTTCTTGGTCAATTATCAGTGGGCAGTTTGTGATATTCTGTTCATTTCAGCCCATTAGAAGTTGTCTATTGAATAGCGGATCATAGTGCATACTGTTATATTTGGGATTTTCTGTGTATCTGAGACTTTCAACTTGTGGGCTGCCTGTCACAAATCACAATGCTAGAGAACTCTGTTTGAAATTCACTCTTGGTGAGAAATCTGCTTATTTATTGAATTAATCCTTTCAACTGTACCGTTAGGAAGGATGTTTTATGTTTCATCCTTTTGATTACAGAGTTAATACAGGGATAATTTCCCCTCATTCTTTTGATTACATAGAATAGAGGGATAATTTCCCATTCTTTTGGCTTACCTACGGATGTGTAAGCCATTGTTCATAGCTAACCAATCAATAAGATGTAGCTTTGGTGAAGAAGCTAGTTTCCATATCATAATACTAAGTCTTTTCTCTCCAGTATTCATAGGCTTGCTTAATATTTTAATTTGTCCTTTTATTCCAGTTGCTTAGAAGTTTGGCTTTGGATGTCATAGCATGTGATGGTCTCCCTGACAATAGTCAGAAAAATGAAATGATAAATGAAAGCTCACCTATTATGATTTCCTTTGTGCTAAGGGTTGGCTAGGGCATGGAGTCATTTACCTGCCGGATGCATTGGCCACTGCCTCCGATACGTGTTTTCAGTCCCAATATGATGCCCTCCCTTTCGAAACAGCCCATTGTTCTGCATCTCTGAAGTAATGTCAATTAAGCTATTTCCCCACAGGACTCTAGTATTCTGAATTCTCAATAAAACCTTGAAGCAGTGCCTTATTAAGCTGTAGCATCTCCAACATTTCATCCATCTTTTCTGATGCAACTATAGATTCCCCATTATTGTTCTGCTGTTTCCCATGACATCGACTACAAGAGGATTTCTTGTAGTGTAGAAGATTACTCCAATAAATATGTTGACCAGATAGTATAGGTGCATCAAAACAAATTAAGGTTATTCTCCTTACATTATATCAACTTGTCATCAGCAAAAACGGAAATAGTTAATGCTAGCTTCTCTTTGGATTGATATAGGGCTGCTGTGCACATTGTAGAAGCATCTCTTATTGTGGGGTCTTTGGAGTGTCAGATGTGGTTACTCTTACCCTTTATATTGTAGGTAGGTTGTTTCCGTGGTACAAACCCATGACTTTTAGGCCACAATGAACAACTTACTGTAGCGCTAAGGTTTAACCTCTTTGGATGGATATTGAAATTTAGTTCCTTTTTTTTTCCCCTCCATCAGGAGGATTAAACTTTAGTTGATATTATGAGAAAGTAAAGTATATTATAGGTGAAGTAGGACTATCTATTCTGAAACACAGAATGAGTTTTCCTTCTTTTGTTGTTTTTCATCCATTCTGTTCTTGAGCCCACACGGGGTGTATCCCTTCATCACCCATTCCATAGACCCTTCACTTCCCATCCCTGCAAAATTTAGTCTTGACCCTTTGCCACTTTAGATCTTAGTGCGAGACAGGGCACTCCTAGGAGGAGATTGGAAAAAGGATTTCTAATTAATTAGTAGGATAAGACCTTATTAAATAACTTAGCTTGAACGTCTAAAGACAAATTCTTAACCCAGACCATCTCTTTCAGCCTTGGGCGATGAGATTCTGAACTGATTAAATCTGGCATACTAAGGAAGTCAACAATTGGTGGTGGTAGATTCTCTCGCTCACACCCCGTAAAGTATAACAGACAGAGAATCACCATCACCTATTGAAATTTTCTTCTTCGATGGTTAGCTTTAAGATCCAAAACCACCTCAAGGAAGAGGAATACCTTCGGAGATTATTAGCCACATTATACCTTTGAAAGAATCATAGTATTGACAAAAAGTAGATGTGAAGTGGAGATACTCCAAACTCATGCTTGTCTTCTTGCACCCAACAATTATGAACAACTGATCATTTGTTTGTGTTTGATTCAGTTTCATTAGCAATCATCGCAGGACTCCTTAAATCAATGCAATGTCTACCCTGATTCTCATGTTAGTTTTCAAGTTGGCTCTTTGGGCATCTTACCGCATACCATTCTCTTCTCATGGTTTTTGTTGCTAGTGACTTTAATATTTCCTTGATTACTTCAATGAAGGTTCCATCAATCTCCATTTTTATTGACTGGAAACTTCCTTTCCCTCCATATTAATCCATATCTCAAGAAAGTCCCTGTTACTATTATGTTGAGCCTTATGAGCACTAGGATCTACCGATCTTTTGCAACTGTTGAAACCCACTACCAAGGGAAAAGGCAGACACCAAAAATCGGAAGTATTACGCTGCTGTTCTGCAACTCTTATCCAATGAATACAAGCTTGTGCTTCCCTATTGTAAGTGCAAACACATCTTCATTTTACCTTGTTCTATATCAGGCCAAAAGGATTTTCCATCCAATTTTGACTAGCTTGAGGTTGAGGATTATATCATGTAGTCATTTTTAAAACAACTGTGATAAGTATTTCACCCTGAGAAATGGTCGAATTATATATCCAGATTTAATTATTGAAGGTTTGTAGTGACTGTTAATCTTCGAATGGGTTCTATTTTGCCTTTCCCTATTGTTTGGCATTTGTTCAAGCAGAGTAGCAGACCTGACAAATATGTTTTTGAGTGGCATGTTCAAAAAAAATTGGATGATGTGTTGAGGGGTAGCATGCTTCTTCCATTAAGCTAGATATCTTATTTTCATGCAAATAGATGGTGGTTACTTTTGGATGGTCTAGCCAGTGTAACTTGACGTGTTGTTGTCATGATCCAACTCCTGACAAAGTGAGTCGTTCCCAACTCGCAGCAAGCTCAGGGTTAAATGCATGTGTAGTACGCCCAGTTAGCAGAGCAGATAGGACAATCTTTAATTAACTGATTAAAACATCATGATTTTCTGTACCTTTAATTTCATTTTTAATAAATAATCAAATTCATCTTTTACAGAAGTTGCTGTCCAACTGTAAACTTCCACTGCAATTTGGTCCATAGTAGAAGGCCATGAATCTCCCCATAATAACCAAGAGCTCATGTAACTCACCTGAAAAACTGTGAACATAATATCACCACAAGAAAAATAGGTAAAATAGGTTGGGCATATAACTTAAAATAGTCATATGGTTCAAAAAATATGATATTATGGAACACTTTCCAATTTTTGCGATAGTCCAAAAATATCTAAGAAATATGATTACAGAAATAATAGCTTCACAGAAATAAGAACAAAGTCAAAATACTAAGATATGAACGCCAAATTTTTAAAACAGAACGGTCAGAAATCTAGTATCAGAAACGTGTGGAGGTTAAGGCATTGTTGTCATGTGCAATACCTTTGCCTTTGTCAATAGAAGGGTGCATACAATCCCTGTGACAAGCCAATAGAGGGGCCTGGACTGACAACAGTGTGCCCATGATATAGAGGTCACTGTAATACCATTCAAAGGGCAGAATAGATACTATAGCCAATGAAAGAACTCATCACCTCGACAAAACAGTGAACAGTGTCTTTTCAAAAGAATAGAGAAAACTAAAACTTGATTTTTCAAAATGATAATTTACAAAACTATTTTGAGAAGGCTGATCAGATACCATATTGCGGAACAGCAATGTAGAATAACATGAAAAACCACTAAAATCATTTTGAGAATAATAAGGTAATTTACTTGAACAATCATTTGATAAGACCAGTTGAATTAAACTATGGATCAAATTTGATAGGGATAAGTATTAACTGAGAAGTTAAGGTCTTAATTAACAGAGTAAAAATAAAATACTTGGCAACAAACGACGGGTAACTTTAAATAAGGAAGCTGATTTAAGCAGCAAATTGCCACTTCAAAGTATATGTCAAAATAACAAAGGCAGTGAACAATCAGTTAAGCGAGTACACAAACCAAAGTCTCCAAGCTTCAGTTCACTAGCTCTCAAGACATGGCAAATGCTATCTCCCTTCCTCTATCTCCTCGGTCTATCATTCTTTTAGTGGATTTGTGTTTTCACCTCATTGGAAGCAAGCAAATGTATTTTTACATTTCCTCAGTCGGTTTCATATAGCTTCATGAGTAAGGAACTCTTTGCATAGTTGGCACACACAGGTCAGTTAACAGATTAGTTTCTAGCTTAATTGTCGAAGCAGTTGGTCTATTTTAGGATTTTTTCCACTTCTTGGCTTCCAAGGCTGGTTGACAGAATGTGATTTCAGCTACAATGGTGGGTACAGAATGCTTCAATTGGAAGGGAAATTGACGGCCTCTCCTAGCATCTTATTGGCTAGTTATTTGGTTGCACTAAAATCTATATTTTTAGTTTATGTAATCCAACTTAGTCAATTGGCCTATCATGCATTTTGATATTACTAATTTTGAATGCTAGACTTTAAATATTGCTGGCTGAAATATTGTTCTTAAAGCTGAATCTATGTAATGTAATTCTGTTGGCTGTTAAATTGGGATAAGCAAATAAAACATTTATTAATTTATTATATTATTTGATTATTGAATATATATGTTTCATGTTAGGGAAAGCTAGCTCTATTGTGATAGGGAAATCATAGGATTATACCATGAAAACCTCTTCTCTTTGATGTGGACGTAGTTTTCAGTACTAAGCTATCCATTGCTAAGTTACTGATCTTGAGTTGAAGTGCTAAGCCATCAATGAGTAACTGAGCTTGAACATTTTGAGCCTACTCGGGCTAGCCCAAATATTGTTACTTGGACTTCCACCAGAAAACAGAGCTAACTAGTTCTCTCCGAAATGTAGTGAGGGACTGTTAACAGTGGCACTGTTGAGGTTGAGGTCCAATAAGTCAAACGCGGTTCATCACTTAGGAGAAGAAGCTAATTGAATTTGTTGCACCATAACAAAAGATAGACCCCAGGATGTTGTTCTTAATCCGAACCCTGGTTCCAAAGTGTTGCTAGAGATCCTTGTAACAATGTTCTAGCATTTGATAACTTGTACCCCAAAGGATTTTGCCTGGGCAAGATGGACCCCCCTCCCCTGAACCCCCTTATTGACCAAAAAAACATTTAGTAATTCATAACTGTATTCTTTGCTGAAAACATATTATAACATGCACTTTACACTTCAAATATCCTTTCATTTAGTCGATTTTGTGTCATTCATGGAGTGCCATTGATTATTTATTAGGTTCAAATCGCAAAGTTTTGATATTTTTGAGATATTTATCATGGATCTTGGACTCAGTCTTCAACTCCACCAGTTACCTAGTTCAAATATTCAGCCTCTCTGGACTTGGGCTGTGTGGAAGGAAACTGAGTTCCTGGAACATCTTTAATTTCGGAAGTTCAAAGTTGTATCATATAAGCATTATTTTCTGTTATGCTCAAGAACAAGCTTCCTATCTCCTCATTGAAGAATGCATTGGTCCAGTGCGAATTGAAATTAGTTAGAACTGCTAATCTAGGGTTTGTTTCGATGAATATGGTCCTTTTTCTAGAATTTGGCTACTGATATACATGTATAATTAACCCTTTCGAAAACAAATGCAGGTCAAGGAAAGCAAATGGCTCGTGAAATGCTTCCTGAATTATTTACGACATGATAAGTCAGAAGTGATTGTTCTCTTTGATATCCTCTCTATCTTCTTATACCGCACTCGCATTGATTATACATTCCTGAAGGAGTTTTATATTATTGAGGTGTGTTACATCTAAATTTGATGTGCTTAATTTTACTCTAAAATGCTCACTTTCTCTACACCTGTCTAGTTTGTCTTCCTTGCTCTTATGTCTCTTTCTTGCTTCAAACCTCTTTTATGATGTTCAAAAGCTTCATTATACTGATCACTCTCATAAATTCTCTTCCAGGTTGCTGAGGGCTATCCACCTGACATGAAGAAAAACCTTCTGTTACATTTTTTAAACATTTTCCAGTCAAAAGAACTCAGCCATGACCACTTGGTTGTAATAATGCAAATGCTCGTGCTTCCAATGCTGGCTCATGCCTTTCAGAATGATCAGAATTGGGAGGTTGTTGATCCTGTCATCATAAAGACAATTGTTGATAAGCTTCTTGATCCACCTGAGGAGGTGTTCTTTCCTGGTCCATCTTTTTATGTTCTTGCTTTGATTAGTATCTACTTAGAATTATGATATCTCATCTGCCTTTTTCCTTTTCAATTATATTGCAACTCTTCTACAGGTTTCTGCTGAATACGATGAGCCATTGAGGATAGAACTTTTGCAGTTGGCAACACTGCTGCTTAAATATCTCCAGGATGACCTTGTTCGTCACAGGAAAGAACTCATCAAATTTGGCTGGAATCATCTAAAACGTGAAGATAGTGCCAGTAAACAGTGGGCATTTGTCAATGTCTGCCACTTCTTGGAGGCTTATCAGGCTCCAGAAAAAATTATACTCCAGGTACTCCACATTAATGATATCATTGTAATAGCATATGGGAACATGATTTCTAAATTCTACAACGATCTGCTTGGCTGGCAATTGAACTAGTAATTTCTCACGTTCACAATTTTTAAAATGCAACAGTAATATGACATCTGGTACTAGAGCTAATGTAGGTGATGTTCTCCTTCTTTCTTTTTTGGTTAAGCTGGTGTTGTGCTCTCTAGGAAGATAAGATTATTCATATGCTTCTACCTAAATGTGTTGTGGAACTTTGTCGGATCAGGTTTTTGTTGCTCTTCTAAGGACTTGCCAACCGGAGAATAAAATGCTAGTCAAGCAAGCTCTTGATATCCTAATGCCAGCACTACCACGGAGATTGCCTCCTGGGGACAATCGTATGCCTATTTGGATACGCTATACAAAGAAAATTCTTGTTGAAGAGGGTCACTCAATTCCTAATCTGATTCATATTTTCCAGCTGATTGTCCGTCATTCAGATCTTTTTTATAGTTGTAGAGCACAGTTTGTACCACAGATGGTGAATTCTCTCAGTCGCCTTGGCTTGCCCTTCAATACGACTGCAGAAAATAGGCGTCTTGCTATTGAACTTGCAGGGTTAGTAGTTGGTTGGGAGAAGCAAAGACAAAATGAGATGAAACTGGTGACTGACAGTGATGTCTCTATGCAAAATGCTGATGTACTAAGTTCAGGTGCTACTGGTGTTGACTCTAAACGCTCTGTAGAAGGATCGGCATTCTCAGAGGATCCAAGCAAACGAGTGAAAATTGAACCTGGTCTTCAATCCCTCTGTGTCATGTCACCTGGTGGTGCTTCTATAACAAATATTGAAACACCTGGTTCGGGTGGTCAACCTGATGAAGAATTCAAGCCAAACGCTGCTATGGAGGAAATGATAATTAATTTTCTCATAAGAGTGAGTGTATTTTGAATTTTGGTACTATTCATGATTTTACTTATATCTGAAAGTTTTCTTTTGTGACTGCGGACATTTTCTCATGCTGAATCCCAGGATGGATTAGTTATCCCTGGAGGTGACATGAAATGAAGGAAATTTTTATGCTGTCTTAGTTTCTCAATTGATTTCTGAACATCTCTTTTGCATTATTTCTGTACATCACATCATGAATGAGTAGCAGAATTGGATGATGCAAATGACTGCTTTGCTATACCTGATTTGACATGTTTTGTTATATTGGAAGAAAGTATCATATTTTGACTTCTTCTGGGTTAGGTGGCATTGGTGATTGAGCCTAAAGATAAGGAAGCAAGCTTGATGTATAAACAAGCATTAGAGCTACTATCACAAGCATTGGAGGTGTGGCCAAATGCTAATGTCAAGTTTAATTATCTAGAGAAGCTACTTAGCAGTATTCAGCCATCTCAAGCAAAGGATCCATCCTCAGCTCTTGCACAGGGCCTGGATGTTATGAACAAAATTTTGGAGAAGCAGCCACATTTGTTTATCCGAAATAATATTAACCAGATTTCTCAAGTATGTGTTGCTAGAACCCTTGTTTTTATATATTGTTCTTAAATTTTCTGTTCTTGTATTTATCATGCTGCTAGAATCTTCTGCAGATTCTTGAACCATGTTTTCAGTATAAAATGTTAGATGCTGGGAAGTCTTTGTGCTCCCTTTTGAAGATGGTCTTTCTTGCTTTTCCTTTGGATGCTGCTGGTACTCCACAAGAACTGAAGATGTTGTATCAGAGAGTTGAAGAACTGATACAGAAACATATTGTTGCCGTTACTGCTCCTCAAATTTCTGGGGAAGATAGTTCTTCTAACTCAATTAGCTTTGTGCTTTTGGTTGTCAAAACTCTGACAGAGGTCCAGAAAAACTTAATTGACCCTTGTATATTGGTCCGTATCCTTCAACGCTTGGCCCGTGACATGGGATCAGTTGGCGGTAGTCATGCAAGACAGGTATATGCTTCAATTCATTCCTTTTGTTGGAGTGTCTAGGTTTCTTGGTGTGTTTTTTATTCATGAGCCGTGGCCTAAGTTTTGTTGAGAAAGGTCATAGTGCTGCCAGTCCATGCCCATGTTTTGCATTTTTTTTTTTTTTTTTGTGATTTATGTACACCTTTTAAGTATAAAGTTTGTGCAGATACTGATGCTTGGAAGATGTGTATATGTACATATATATATATATTTATATATACACACACATATTTGTGATTATCTTCTTTCATTCCTTCTACTTGTTANGATCTTATGGGTGAAGTACCTGACCAAATGATGGTCACATATTATTATCTATTTCTTTAGCACATTGAATTTCTGTTGACCTTGAGCATCTTTTTTTTATGCAGGGCCAGAGAGCAGATCCAGACTCTGCAGTTTCTTCATCTCGCCAAGGTGCTGATATTGGTACTATAATCTCTAATTTAAAGTCGGTTTTGACACTTATTGGTGAAAGGGTCATGATTGTTCCTGAGTACAAAAGATCTGTGACACAAATCCTAAATGCGCTGCTCTCAGAGAAGGGAACCGAAGCGAGTGTTCTTCTGTGTATCTTAGATGTAATAAAGGGGTGGGTTGAGGATAACTTTAGTAAACCAACTGCAGCTGTCAATTCGAGTACTTTCCTTAATCCAAAGGAAATTGTATCATTTCTTCAAAAGCTTTCACAAGTTGATAAACAGAATTTCTCTCCAAGTGAACTTGAGGAATGGGACAGGAAATATCTTGACTTGCTGTATGGCATTTGTGCTGATTCAAATAAGTATGTATTAAGTAATTTGCTTTTGGAGAATGTAATTTTCAAGATATCAATTTGACGCTCTCTGTTTTTTGCAGATATCCCCTGCCCTTAAGACAGGAAGTGTTTCAGAAGGTGGAGAGGCAGTTCATGCTTGGTTTAAGGTCAAAGGATCCTGAAACTAGGATGAAATTCTTCTCTCTTTATCATGATTCTTTGGGGAAAGCATTGTTCGCGAGGCTGCAGTACATCATTCAGATTCAGGACTGGGAAGCTCTGAGTGATGTTTTCTGGCTCAAACAAGGCCTTGATCTTCTTTTAGCAATTTTGGTTGAGGATGAGCCAATTACCCTAGCGCCTAACTCTGCCAGATTGCCGCCACTAGTAGTGTCAACTTCTCTTTCAGATAGTTCTGCAATGCAACACCAAGCCTCTGTTGTTTCGGACTCTCCCGAGGGAGCTCCCTTGACGTTTGAAGGGGTTGTTCATAGGCATGCAAAGTTTTTGAAGGAGATGAGCAGACTTCAGGTCATTGCATTTTTTCTTTTTTTCTGTTTTATTATTTTATTGGCAACCCATAAGCTTATGGAGCTGTTGTGAAATGAAGCAAAATAATGCTAGAAATTTGGAAATTTTCCTTTCTTTGCTTGTTAAAGTTGATTTGCATTATTTGCTTTGTAGCATGTTCCTCCTGAAGATCTGTGTAGTCAGAAACCAGTTAGAGACACATCTTTCACAATAAAATACATTCACAATTTAAATAAAAATATTTCACTGGCGGTTTTTCACTGCATGATGAGCACTTTCTGTATGTAAATCTCAGTTGTCAAATTTGAGTTTGTTGCCCTTTTTTTGTTTTGTTTTTCTGGCATATTGTATAGAAAAAAATATGGTGGTAAGTATAAAAAATCCCACTATCTTTTGCCGCAAAACTAAAAAAATGCCCCACTACTAATTTTATATATGAGTATTCCCATTAACATCTTACCATTTGCAAACTGTCCCCAATTGGCCCCCATATCCTTAGTGGAGATTTTTTGGACCAGGATGTCATTTGACTTCCAGCCCAGCCTTGTCTTGGTCGTTCTTACTTTGACTTTCATCCTAAGCTCCTAATATGCCTTGCCACTTACCAAAGCAGTCACCTTTGTGTAAGCTGTCCATTGAGACGGCATTTTTGGTGCATTACTTTTATTTCAAGGCATCAATAAAATGACCGTCAAATGCCTCCATCATTGGTTCTCTTATCCCAGAGGACTATAGTACACAGTTAGCTTGTTGAAGCTTATGGAAATGAATTTCTCCCATTCCTGTAGTGCAACAACGTTTGACATTACGATTGTGTCAATGGGGAGGATTAGATGGATGAGAGAGAGAGAGAGAGGAAGGCAGGGGAGGTGGTGAACTTGGCTGATCTGGATTGGATGGGAGGTGGTGAAGGTTTTTATTATTTATTTTTCCTTTTGTTTCCAGTTTGAGTTTTTCGTTATTTTAGGTTTTTGTTTGACTATTTTTTTAGTGATTAGGATGAAAATAAGGGTATTGTGGGCAATTTCAGTTTTGCAAATATTAGAAAGTTAATGGCCATAATCATAAGAAAAAAAAAGTGTAATTAAAAATAAATAGTGGGGTAGTTTTTGCTGGGAAAAAGATAATATATTTCTAGTTTTTTTGAAGACATTATATACCATCTTTTAAGATAAACATTGCTGGATCAATGATTATTTTCACATAAGAGAATGATTTATGTCCAGATTGATGTATAAATGAATAAACAGGTAGAAAAGAATATGCATTTATCTCTTTGCAGGGAAAAAGATAATATATTTCTAGTTTTGTTGAAGACATTATATACCATCTTTTAATATAAACGTTGCTGGATCAATGATTATTTTCACATAAGAGAATGATTTATGTCCAGATTGATGTGTAAATGAATAAACAGGTAGAAAAGAATATGCATTTATCTCTCTCTCTCCCCCCTCTCTCTCTCTCTCTCCCCCCTCTCTCTCTCTCTCTCTCTCTCTCTCTCTCTTTGTGCATAATTTTTGTATTCTATAATTATCTGTGGCAAAATGATTTGTCAATGTCTGTCATCATGTAATTTATCTGGTTTGGAAGCTAATGGATTCTGTCTACTAGAGGTATTGGTTGAGTGACGACTGCCTAAATATCACCATGTCACGTATGTGAGTTTGTTGTTCATTTTATTTGTTAGTTTTTGGTCATCTGACCCTTCGTACTAGTTCATAGAGCCTAGACCCTTGATGTGGAGAGTTTCATGCACTAAAGCTATCTTTTGGTTTCCTGCTTCACAGTATGTTTACTGTTACATTTTTTTCTGTTGGGGGTCAGGTGGCGTGGGGAGGGGCAGAACTTTTGACGTATTTTTCTCTTGTAGGTGGCTGATCTTCTTGTACCACTGAGGGAATTGGCTCATACAGATGCAAATGTTGCATACCATTTGTGGGTGCTGGTATTTCCCATTGTTTGGGTGAGTTTGAACAAGGATGATCAGGTTGCACTAGCTAAGCCAATGATCTCTCTACTTTCAAAAGATTATCATAAGAGACAGCAAGCCAACAGACCTAATGTTGTACAGGCTCTTCTAGAAGGACTTCAGTTGAGCCACCCTCAGCCTCGGATGCCCAGTGAACTCATTAAATATATTGGGAAGACCTATAATGCATGGCATATCGCATTGGCTCTGCTGGAGAGTCATGTCATGTTGTTCATAAATGATGCCAAGTGCTCTGAATGTCTAGCTGAGCTTTATCGTTTGCTCAATGAAGATGATATGAGATGTGGGTTATGGAAGAAAAGATCAGTTACAGCAGAAACTAGAGCTGGGCTTTCACTTTTGCAGCATGGTTTCTGGCAGCATGCTCAAAGCCTCTTTTATCAAGCCATGGTTAAGGCAACTCAAGGCACTTATAACAACATAGTGCCAAAGGCTGAGATGTGCCTTTGGGAGGACCAGTGGCTTTATTGTGCTAGTCAACTCTGCCAATGGGAACCATTGGCAGACTTCGGCAAATCTATTGAAAATTATGAAATTTTACTTGACAGTCTTTGGAAAGTTCCTGACTGGACATACATGAAAGATCATGTAATTCCTAAAGCTCAAGTTGAAGAAACCCCAAAACTCAGAATAATTCAGGCCTACTTTGCCCTTCATGATAGAAATGTCAATGGAGTGGGTGATGCTGAAAACCTTGTAGGAAAAGGTGTTGATCATGCTCTAGAACTGTGGTGGCAGCTGCCAGAAATGTCTGTTCATGCTAGAATTCCTCTTCTGCAGCAATTTCAGCAGCTAGTTGAAGTCCAAGAGTCTGCTAGAGTTCTGATGGATATTGCTAACGGAAACAAACAAGTGGCAAATTCTGCTGTCAGCGGGAATGGGGGACTTTACTCTGATCTGAAGGATATTCTTGAGACTTGGAGGTCGAGAACTCCAAATGAATGGGACAATATGACTGTCTGGTTTGATTTGCTGCAGTGGAGAAATGAAATGTATAATGCTGTTATAGAGGCTTTCAAGGATTTTGGCACGACAAATTCACAACTTCATCTCCTTGGTTACCGTGATAAAGCATGGAATGTAAACAAGCTCGCACACATTGGTCGCAAGCAGGGCCTTCATGATGTTTGTGTGGGAATACTTGATAAGATGTATGGTCACTCAACTATGGAAGTGCAGGTATGTCAAACTGGTCTTAAACTTAATGTGGTTTTGGGATGTAAGACTTAGATATGTTGATCCTTGGTTTTCCAAATGCATGAGAGCTTTCATGTAGCCTTCAGGTTGATTAATGTCAATGTTTTGGGAAATTTTATGTTATACTAATGTGAACAAACTGCTTGTACACTACTCACTAATCACTACATCGAACTCCTGCAGAAAGTTAAGTTCTTGATTTTATTCTTGGCAATACGTACAGCGGGTTGACTCTTATTGTATTATGCTGGCCCTCACCTTAAGAGGGATTACATATTTGCTGTCCAGTATTATCTGCGTGGAACTAATTATCTTTTCCAGAATAATAAGCACTACCTACAAGAGGTAGTTTTTGGAGGAATTTCATTACTGCTACATTTTTGTGCAGGAAGCCTTTGTTAAAATCAGAGAACAAGCAAAAGCCTACCTTGAAATGAAAGGTGAACTTTCCAGTGGTCTCAGTATGATCAATAGTACCAATCTTGAATATTTTCCGGTGAAACACAGAGCAGAAATTTTGCGTCTGAAGGGAGATTTTCTGTTAAAGCTAAGTGACTGTGAAGGTGCTAATCGTGAATATTCTAATGCCATCAGTCTTTTCAAAAACTTGCCTAAAGGATGGATAAGCTGGGGAAATTATTGTGACATGGTACATATTTTTATATTTCCCATTTAGTTAGCATTATTGGCAAAAAGTATGCCTGATGTCCTACTTATTTTCAGGCCTACAAGGAAACCCATGATGAAATCTGGCTGGAGTATGCTATCAGTTGCTTTCTTCAAGGTATCAAATTTGGCATCTCCAACTCCAGAAGCCATCTTGCTCGTGTTCTATATCTTCTCAGTTTTGACACTCCCAACGAACCAGCGGGAAGAGCATTTGATAAATATCTGGATCAAATACCCCATTGGGTTTGGCTTTCCTGGATTCCGCAGTTGTTACTTTCCTTGCAAAGGACAGAAGCTCCGCACTGTAAGCTTGTTCTGTTAAAGATAGCCACAGTCTATCCACAGGTAAGTTGCATAGTGAGCAACACTCTGAATTTTGCATTCAACTATAGTAACTTTTCTTCTATGAAGTCATCTAATCAATATCTTCTATTGGAGCCCCAGGCTTTGTATTATTGGCTGCGGACATATTTACTTGAACGTCGCGATGTCGCAAATAAATCCGAGCTTGGTAGATTGGCTATGGCTCAGCAAAGAATGCAGCAGAATGCTTCTGGTGCTGGTCCTAGTTCTCTTGGCTCAACAGACGGATCTGCAAGAATGCAGAGTCATGGTGCCTTGGGCTCGGAGAGCCAGTCCCATCAAGTTTCTCAATCTGGTGCCACTGTTGCTTCCCATGATGGTGGAACCTCAAATGGCCAAGAAACTG
The DNA here is from genome assembly GCA_025585075.1 of Nepenthes mirabilis. Taxonomy (NCBI): domain Eukaryota; kingdom Viridiplantae; phylum Streptophyta; class Magnoliopsida; order Caryophyllales; family Nepenthaceae; genus Nepenthes; species Nepenthes mirabilis. The sequence goes on from JAODPA010124915.1 coordinate 39,790, forward strand.
ATAGGTCTGCTGTTGAAGGCAATGTGCATTCTGGTAATGAGCCACATATGCAGCAGAGTTCTTCGACTAGTAATGAAGGTAGTCAGAATGCATTGAGGCGTAGTGGTGCTTTGAGTTTAGTGGCTTCTGCTGCCAGTGCATTTGATGCTGCTAAGGATATTATGGAGGCCCTTAGGAGCAAGCACACTAATCTTGCTAGTGAGCTTGAGGTGAATATTTTCTTTTTCTTCACCTAGTTTCACCTAAGCATCACTCTTTTCCTTTCATTTATAATAATATTACATTTGGGATCACCTATGAAAAGATGATGCTTCCTTACTAATTTAAGCTTGTAATGTCACATTTTTGGCATACATATGTTGTATTTTAGCAAACAACTATTTTCATTTTTAAAACTTGAGGGATATACGTTTAGTAATGTCTGAGAGATCTTGATGTTGACATTTTCAGATTAGAGATTTGATTTTATTTGACTATGCTTGTTTTCATATTTTGTCATATTTCATGGATTCCTGAAAGTTTATAATTTTGATAGTTTTTAAGATATTAATAAAATATTATATTTTACTTGTATAATTTTCTTATTTTAGATCATCGTTAATTAGGAAATTATGTTTGATTACTATGTCAAATACAGACCCAAATTTTANCTTCTTCTTCTTCTTCTTCTTCTTCGTCTCCCTTCTTCACTCTCCTTCCTTGCATCAGATCTCTTATGCTATTTCCATTCTTTTTACATTTGGAATGAGCCTCGGGGATGTTGGGCTTAGGAAGAGAATATTTTTTTTACTGGTTCAATCCACAGTGAAAATGTTGTACACTTTCAGAGGGTCACTGAGAGCTGTGTTGTTCGCTTTTCTCGGTCATTTACATTAACGTCTTGAGGTTCAGGCGCACAAGCTTCTGTATAGTCATACCTGTTGATAACTTATTTTGTAATTGCAGATTTTGCTCACGGAAATTGGTTCAAGGTTTGTCCCCCTTCCCGAGGAGAGACTTCTAGCTGTAGTTAATGCCCTGCTGCACCGCTGCTACAAATATCCTACTGCCACTACAGCTGAGGTTCCCCAAGCTCTTAAGAAGGAGCTTTCCGGTGTCTGCAGGGCTTGCTTCTCTGCAGAGGCTGTGAACAAGCATGTGGAATTTGTAAGGGAATACAAGCAGGACTTTGAACGTGATCTCGATCCCGAGATCACATCTACCTTCCCTGCCACTCTTTCCGAGCTCACTGAGAGATTAAAGCATTGGAAAAATGTTCTGCAGAGCAATGTCGAGGATAGGTTTCCTGCAGTTTTGAAGTTGGAAGAGGAAAGCAAAGTGTTGCGTGATTTCCATGTTGTTGATGTAGAGGTCCCTGGACAGTATTTTACAGATCAGGTAATTTGAATCATACCCAGAAAAAAAATAAAGAAATTAAGCAAAATAATTCGACTGCAATCCATGTCAGAAGCAGTGACAGGCAGATTGGCTTGGACAGATCAATTGATGCAACATGGATGAGAATATTGGTATTGATATCAGCCGCAATCATATTGGTATCATATATGCTGGTATTAGCCATATTAGACAATACTTATCGGTATTTGATATATTTGATGGAAAAAAATTTATAAAAATTATAAGTTAATAGGGGCTTATTGGCCATGTATCACTGGTACAAGAAATATATCGTGATATTGTTGTATATTACAAAATGTCAATATTAGGGCCTCTCGATGCCAATGATGTTTTGCCCTATGTGTTCTCTCCTTTTCCTTCCCTGGAGATCATCATTTCCCCTTTTTCCGTTTTCCAGGAAATTGCACCTGATCATACAGTCAAGTTGGATAGGATTGGGCCAGATATTCCAATTGTCAGAAGGCATGGTAGCAGCTTTCGTCGCTTGACTCTCATTGGCTCAGATGGCTCTCAACGCCATTTTATAGTCCAAACATCGCTGACTCCAAATGCTAGGAGTGATGAACGCATGCTGCAGCTTTTCCGTGTCATGAACCGCATGTTTGACAAACACAAAGAATCTAGGAGGCGCCATATATGCATTCACACACCAATTATTATACCTGTTTGGTCTCAGGTATTAACTCCACCCATTCTCTCTTAATTATTTTTTATGGCACTGCATAGAGGAATTCTGGATCCTTTAATGGTGGCTCATGGATGAAAATTGATTAGTATCGGTATCAGTCATGGTTGTATTAGTGTGGACCTATCAAAAAATGTGTCAGTGTTTGATGTATTAGAAATTTTTTTGAAAATCGTAAGCTGATGAGACCATATTGATAAATATATTGTGATATTTACTGATACAGTAGCATATCGTGATGGTACGGTATTGGAGGCATAATATCGATACATATTTGCTGATATTTAGATCATGTGGTGGCTTCAACAACATCAATAATTGGGTCCCAAATAAATACAACCTGTGGATTTTTGTTTTTTCCCTGGAAGTTGTACCTCGTTGGCTGCTTGGCACATATGCTGTATACTGATCTGTTAGGTCAAAATTGTGTTCTAACCATGGGTTGGAACATCATTATCAGTTTTGGTTGCACCATAGCAAATGTAAAGCGGAACAAAATTATTTTTGTTGGGGGAAATTTGACTGATATTCTGAATATTGGCTAATATGTAGCAATTCAAGATATTGCTATATTGAAAAATTTTTTGTGATTTTGTTGCAATATTGAAAAAATATTGGTTTCGATATATCAACCGATAGTTTTCATATCTGCTAATATTTCATTCTACCTTCATTTGCTTTTGTTAGGTTCGCATGGTAGAAGATGATTTGATGTACAGCACGTTTCTTGAAGTTTACGAAAACCACTGTGCAAGGAACGGCCGGGAGGCAGATCTCCCCATCACATTTTACAAGCAACAGTTGAACCAAGCTGTGTCAGGGCAAATTCCTCCAGAAGCCATTGTTGATCTTCGCCTGCAAGCTTACAACGAAATAACTCGAAGTCATGTGCCCGACAACATATTATCGCAGTTCATATACAAGACGCTGCTAAATGGCAACCATATGTGGGCTTTCAAGAAGCAATTTGCCACTCAAGTGGCCCTCTCATGTTTCATATCGTTCATGCTGCAACTTGGGGGAAGGTCTCCGAACAAAATTCTCTTTGCTAAAAACACGGGCAAGATATTTCAGACTGACTTTCACCCGGCATATGACGCGAATGCAATGATTGAGTTCAATGAACCCGTGCCATTCCGGTTGACTCGGAACCTTCAGGCTTTCTTTTCCCATTTCGGAGTTGAAGGCCTTGTTGTATCAGCCATGTGTTCTGCTGCACAAGCTGTAGTTTCGCCTAAGGTGAGTAAAGTTCCAATTGTTATCTTTTTTGTAGGTATTAACTCCTGTTCATTATATTAGGTTATCAATTTGTTTTGACGTGCCGTGTTGAGGCATGGGTATAATAGAATATTCGCTAGCAGAAACTCGACACAATTAATGACCGTGTCAATAAACCAGGCACGGCCACAATCCATTTAAGTAAATGAATAAATAGACACAACTTACATAACCTGTTTAATAAACGGTTTGTATTGGTGCGATGCAATAGGTCACAACCCATTACGCATTTTTTAAGCAAAATTGGGCTGGGTTTCAACGGAGTTAGTTTTTATTATTAATGTTAAACCAACACATTATTAATTGTGCTATTATCGGATTAACGATTTAACACGAAATATGACACGAATATTTCATGTTATATTCGTGTCGATCTGCTAATATTTGAAATTTATTTAACACAAACCCAAATCTTCTTATTTCATGGCGTGTGTTTGTCGTGTTCTCGTATCGTGAATATTGCCTTCTCTACTCTATAAATGTTGATTTTTTCCGTTTTTCCACATTCATTCCCAAATTGCAGCAAAGTCAGCATTTGTGGCATCACCTAGCTATGTTTTTCCGTGATGAGCTGCTATCTTGGTCTTGGAGAAGACCACTTGGGATGCCTCTGGCTCCTGTTGCTGGTGGATGTAGCTTGAATCCGGCCGACTTCAAGCACAAGGTGATGAAGAACGTTGAGGATGTCATTGTTCGTATAAATGAAATAGCTCCCCAAAGTTTCTGCGAGGAGGTAAGCCTGAAATTTTAGTCCTCCAAAGGTTTTTTCTTTGCATCTTGATCATGCATCTTTTTCGGGTTTGATCAACTTTTCCTTTTCTCCACTCATCTCCATAGAGTTTATGACATTAGAGTGATGTTAGGATAGATTTTTGGAACATCTTTAGATGAACACGACATTCTATCTATCAATCTTTATTAACGGGCTCTCGTAAAAAAATAGACGGACAGCATGTTGCTCAAGGATATTTTAATGGTGTGTAAAGGATGTCTCTCCGAATATTTTTCCTTGCATTAATCAATGATAAGACCTTTTAGATCATGCATGTTTTTCCAAGGCCTCGATGGACTTCTTCGCTTTGCCTTTTCTGCTCGTCTCCATATAACTGTGTACCATTGACATCGCTTTCGGTCCCACTTATGAAATTGGCTCAAATACCAAGCATTTTGCATTGGAGTGGTATTAAGGGGCACTTTTAGGGCAACTTCAGATATCGCGACATCCTATCCATCCATTCTGGTAAACCCGTATAAAAATAGATGGATGGGTGGATCCCACATCTCTCGAGGGTATTCCAAAAGTGTAAAGGATATCCACCCAACATTTCTTCTGCTATACGATCCTTTCGATCATGCATATTTTTCCTTGGGCTTCATCGACTTTTCCTCTGTTCTTTTTCTGCTTGTTTCGGTGTTTTTAAATGCCCTCAAGCGTTCTTTGCATATTTTCCTCTCGGCTTGCTTACGCTCATCTCCATGTTTTTTTCTTTTTTTTGGCTTCCTTTCTTTTACTTATATTTATTTATCTACTTGTTTTTGGCAGGAAGAGAACCCCGTGGACCCACCTCAGTCGGTACAGAGGGGTGTAACCCAGTTGGTTGAAGCTGCATTAAACCCACGAAATTTGTGCGTAATGGACTCAACTTGGCATCCATGGTTTTAGCTCTTCGCTTCTTATACAGAGCACTTGAGTTTGTTAAATGTAGCTATACATGATTCAAGTTATTAGGTATGTTGATACCCTAGAAACCATAGAACTTACAATCATCTGTCAATTTGTATATATCTATCCGTCTATATGAGTCATCGGAGGAAATTTTTTTTTTTTTTTTTCCCAATCTCTTACTGTCTTATTTCAAGTGTTGAACCGATTTCATCTCGACCTGTGTCGCTTCCTCGTTGTGGCCATACGTCACCGTGCAGCGAAACATCACGTTCTCCCACGGCTCAACCTGCCGGAACGAGAACTGCTCTTCTGAAGCCGCTTTGCTGATCGGAATTAGCTTTATCTAGACGAATATGAGAACAGAATGAACCGACAGTGAGTGCGGAAATATCGGAGGAATGCTATGGACGAGCTCGGACTGTAGGAGTCCGGTCCTCCGCACTCGATTTATTGGTAGGTTCTTCACGGAATTGCTTGAAGGGCTCATACTTGTATCGCCGTCGTGCCATAACGTTATTATCATCGCGAGGAAGATGGAGAGTGAGCGGAAGAAAGCCTCCATGTGTGAATTTGTACCAGACTCATGAAAAATAAAGCAGATCGATAGAAGCAAATTGAAAAAATTAATTAAAATTAATATTTTTAAAACATTTAGATTTCAACCATTTAAATTAAAAGAAGTAAATGTTGCTTATCATATCTTTCATATATTAAAACGTGGACTGATTCATTAATTTTTTCAACAGGATCAATAATTTTATATTTAAAT